>SNQJ01S0158433.1:0-16298 GCA_010110895.2 Picea sitchensis
TAATTAATTAATATATGGTATATGGTTGATATGCATGATTTATTCCCCCCACTTGACCATAGAAAGTGCCTTAAGACACCCATCCCCTATGCATAAGAACCTATAATAGTACCCACATTCTTCTTAGAGGCAAAAAGTTACCTCTAAAGTGTCTTTTTTATGGTTTGAGTTCATGTTCATGGCTAATAATCCTTAGATATACATTTATGGTATAAGTCCCTTGTTTTCCTCCCTTTATTATGGTCAAGGATCTGAGACCCATCCTTACTATGCAAAAACTCCTAATCACACCCATATCCCACTTGTATGCCAAAGGTCCACTTTAAAGGGTTTATGTTATGGTTTAAGGCCTTGATTGTGGCACATTAGATCAATAACATTAATTTCTAAGATGAAATCAATGCAATTTCTATTCCATATCTAGCTCAAGCACCATGAACAAGTCCTCAGGTCACCACACAAGACCATGGATGGGTGAACAAGGTGTCATCAAGAGCCTTGACCAAGTCCTCAAACCAACATAACATAACTTAATTTGCCTTTAAGAGGGATATAGGCATCATGATTAGGTTTTGTACATTGAAAATGGGTGTAGAGGCATAAACATGGCACGTTGGAAACAATGGCCTAAAGCCCTAACTAAACCTTCTCGGTTTCATGAACCACCATCGACAACACCTAAAAACCATGATAGGAGTCCTCTCTAGGGAGTCTTTGGGATCCAATTATTTGAATATGGGTGACATTATGAGGTCGTCTTGATCATCATGGATTGGTCTTAGGTTCATGACTGTAATTGATGAAAGGAAACAAGAGTCTTCAACCCTAAACCTTGCTTCTCAAGCTCAAGAACCATACACAAGTAGTCAAACCACCACATATGACCTATGTAACATATCATTCACCTCAAAGTGGAATTTGGGCACCATGAATAAGTTAGTTTTGAACCAAGCATGGGTCTCAAGGTATAACCAAGGTCAAGGGAGGGAAACAAGGGAGTATTACTTGTTCCCTAAGTAAACATTCTTAGGCTTAACTTCTATGAACAACAACTACAACCCTCACAACTTCTCAGGATGTAGTGTTGGACAAGTCCTTGAGCCATCACATAGGACCCTTGAAGGTTATTTTTGGACTATTTGAGGGATATAAGTACCATTATTAAACCAAAACATATGCCCTAAATAAAAATGTGTCAGACCCCCCATTAGGAATGGTTCTCAGGGTTGTAGTTGGTGTTCTTTAGAATCCAAAGCAGGATATAATGGTGCCATGAGTAGGTTTTGTATAATATATCAAATGGGTCTTGAGGGATTAACATGCAAGTTAAGGGGGAAAGAAGGGTATTAATCCCTAACTGGACCTTCTTGATCTGAAATGCCATGGTTAGGCCGGGAGGAAAAAAAATGGACCTTATTCCCTAAACATCACTTCTTAGGATCAATCACCATGAACAATACCTACAAATTACCATAACACAAGCCCTATCAGCTAAGGGTTTTTTAGCATCAGAGTTGGAATATATGGACTCCATTAGGAGGTTTTGTGCACTGAGTATATATCATAGGATGACTATGGTTGAGGAAGGAAAACAAGTAGTGCCTCAAGATATTGTTGAATATTGTTGAGATCAAGAGCCTTGAATGACTAGTGCTCCATCCAACACATGAGTCCATTGTATGGGTTGTTTGCAAGCCTATGAGTGTGTTATATGAGTTAAGAATTAACATTGATGCATGTTGGAGGTAAGGGGTTACAGTGGTTAAGTTATAGAGGATAGTGGTTATGAATTATAAGGGTATAAAGGTTATACAAGTGATGGGGTATTTCAAGATATCACTTTGGATTTGCATTTGAGATAATATTTGTGACTTATATAAGCCTTTTGTAGGCATATACCTGATATTTAGGTATATGCCTAAGATATTCTCTAATATCCCAAAGAAATTAGTTAAAACTATCACAAATATCAACCATTGTCCATTCTCTAATATCAATCTAATAACAGTTGCAAGATCCCTAAACCATTGTTAATATATTCTCTAATAACAGTTGCAAGATCCATTTTCAGGAGGAACCCTTTCTTAATGCATGGGTTGATCCTTGGTCTTGTACCTTGGTGGATAAGACCGTAGATGTGTTCTAGGGCCCCCAAATGTGTTATGGGGAAACTTGGTCTTTGACCAGGTAGATCTTGGTGTAATAAAATTTCAATGTTGACCCCATTCACATGTCACTTATAAGCAGGGTCAAGTACATGAGCAGACGCGCCTTATTTTTGGGTTTTGATAGAATAACCAAAGAATATTTGATTGTTGAATTCTTTGTTTGAGTCATGTTTGAGTCCAGAAACCCTTCCATACTATCATGCATGTGTGTTGTCCTAACATGTCATGAAGTTTCAGTCCATACAAGCACAAATTGAAAAAAAAAATCAACATTGTCCCCATTCACATTAATTATTCTATAGGCTTCTTGTTTGATTGTCGAATTGTATGTGTGAGTTATGTTTGAGTCCGGAAACCCTCCCATACTGTCAATGCATGTGTCTAGTCTAACCATGTCAAATTTCAGTCCATACAATCACAAATTGAAAATATTTCAACGTTGGCCCCATTCACATGTCATTTATATGAGTCGGTTTCAAGTACATGAGCATTTTAGAGGGGGAAATTACATAGTTGTTACCACAAAAGGGGAAAAGTTATCCAATTGTAAGAAATGGTTTAACATTGAACCATGCACAAAAGAGAGTGTGATTAAATGATGTGTTTTAAGAAAATTCTAAACTTGGAGTTAAGGAAATATATAAAAGGTCTTCCCTAACATCATATTGCGAAATATTTTATTGTGTATTTATCTTTAGCAAACTCTTCACTATTGCACCCACCACCTTAGATCACCTAGTTATAATAATAGGTCCAATAATTGATTCTTGGGTATCTAAACACTTAACACTTCATGATGGGATAGTAGGAAACATGCTTTGGTTGGCTATGATAGACACATTTCTCATAGGCTCACGAAAAATCTTAAATTTAGTTTTTTCCCTTGTATGCCCAACTTCACTTATGGGGTTAGGAATAACTATAGGAGATATACTTCCATCAACATCCAGAAGTTTATCTTGAAAATAATTCTTTAGCACTTACTCAACAAGAGATGTTTCTTATTCCTTTTCATTGTGAACAACCACATACAACCCTTATCTGAAAAAAATCACCCAAATCATTTGTAGGGAATCCCACCTCCTGCGACACCATAGATGTGGATTGTTCTAGGAAAATTTGTTCATATAAATATCTCCTATATGCACCACATGGAATATTGTTAAAAAGTGGCCCACATTGAAAAGGATGATTTCAATTATGTACTATTTGATAGGCATGAGCCTACACATTAGGATTAGGACTTTCACTTAGACCAACTAGGACTAAGAATACAACTTAGACCTAAACTTAGACTAGCCCCAAGTCCCCATAGTTGGGAACCCCATTTCATTTTATCTTTCATGGTCCATGCCTAGGGATTTATGGAATCACACATGCAGTATGTGATATAACAATGGTCATTTCAAATGCATTTATAACATGAAGTATGGTTCTAATAGTTGTCCAAGGAATGCTCTAGGGTCAAATGACAAGGTACAAGATCATAGAAATTTCCTTAGGGACGCAGGGGCCATTCATCATAGTCATTTTTACAGTGTTGATTAAACAATGAACGAAAAGAGGGATTTTTCGTCACAACTATGACACACATACATTGTATATACAATGTAGAACCTGAAACAAAAATGAAGAAAGGTTGATGCAAACTTAAAACTTGTGTCAAGCTATTTGTGTACTTTGAAAGAAAAATAGGGTTTATGGCTTACATGATGAATTGATGATGGAAACAAGTGGGTGTGTGAGTCAAATTTTAGTCCATAAACCCTCCCATATCATTAAGGCATGAAAATAGTCTACCCATGTAAAATTTTAGTGCATACAGAAACAATTTGAAAAAATTTCAACGTTGGCCCCATTCACAGGTCACCGTTGCCCATGTCTAAACCTAGTACAATGTTTGTTCGTTGTTCCTTTTAAAATTCATTGACAGTACACATGTTCCTGCATCTAGTACTGTATATTTGAGTCTAGAAACCCTTCCATATCATTAAGGCATGCGAACAATCTATCCATGTCAAATTTAAGTGCATATAGAAACATTTTGAAAGAATTTCAACATTGGCCCCATTCACAGGTTATTGTTGCCCATTAGGTTACTGTTGAACTAGATTACATATGAGAATGAAGCTCCATATGAAAATACAAGCTACATGGGCTCTTGGTGATAAATATTATTAGGATGGGTGCCAAATGGAAAATGGTACTACTCTAGGGTAACCCATCATAGGAAGGCTTCACCATTAAATGTTTTCAAAGTGAAGAAGATGGAATAATCTACCAATGTTCAATAGGCATATTCCTAAGACAATTTTAAGGTGGAAAAAGGTTTAAATGAAACAACGTAGAGGGAAATTATCCTAATTCTATATGAAAGTTCAAGAATATACCTTACTCATCTAAACATGGCTAAGAAAATGATCTATAGGTACCATACAAGTCAATGCAAGGTCCTACACCCAAAACAAAAATTGGAAAGTCATATTAGATTCTTCATGTCAACACAAAATAGTTGGACAACATCTCATTCGATGGAAACATCAATAATCTTAAGTATGGAAATTTAATCCAAGGTATCTTCTTCAATTCAGAGGTGTTTTTGGTAGAGATGAATCAAAATGATCAATATTTCTAAGTATAAGGGAATGAGGCCTCAAATTTTCTAACTCTGATCCCAAGCCACTTACTATCACGCCTTAATGGGGTCAAGTAGTACATTATTAGGTGCAGTTGTGCAAAGCTCCTCTTGGGAATGTTTCATTCTCTAATAAACAGGGGCAACCACGTCAAGGTGGAAGCTCTAATTATGCCCCCACCCTCACATCACTCTCAATTTCCCCATACCTAATTTGAAATTATAAAGAACATGTAACATATACTCTATTATACAAAATAAAAGCATATGAATATCATATAAAAGATATAAACACATACCTCTTCTTTTCAACAATTAAATATCATTCATCTTCTTCTTCATCCAGCTCAACATCTATATCAGGATTTGGTTCAGAATTGATATTGGTGAAAGAATCATTCATATCAACATCATCATCAATGTCATTTTCACTAATATAGTAACCGATATCGTCAATGAGATCGTCGTCAACTACATTTGGATGATCAACTTCTTCAGCTTCTTCGTCTGACACATCGACTACAACCACCTGCTCATGATCTGCATAATCATGATCTTCTTCCTCATTATTATCTTCATCCTCAGCTACATGATTATACTTTACTGGTCTTCCTCTTGGATCATATCTAACAATGTATGACCAACCTACTTTACCAGGTACCTCTGAGTAAAATACTTGCTCACATTGACTTGGAAGAACACAAGGCTCTGTACCCAGTTCAAATGCCCTTGTATTAACCATGGTAAATCCATTATCATGCTCAATAACAGTTCTTTCAGGATCATGTTCATGCATCCGTAGCTTGTACCATTTCACCTCAAACAAAACTATTTTAAAGGAATTAAAATCACACTCAATTATATCCTCCAAATGCCCATAGTACCTATTCTCAGTTTCTTCTGGATTTTTGTCACTTCTAGAGGAAACATTGGTGACCTTAAACACTGCAGTTATCCCACAATATGAGGTTTTCATCTTATCATCCAACATTTTGATACGAAATTTATGACCATTACACCACATAGCCTTGTGATGTTTCAACTGCAACATGGACAACAAGTAAAATATACATTTCCAATTAATAAACCTCATATAGGACTTAGTAAATATATATTTCAAAAATTAAACAAACCAAATACATTGAAAAATTGGGAAATAACTAGGAAAATGTGGGTAAACAATTTACTTGCTTGATTATCTTTTAAACCAAAGGCTAAATCAACTTCCCTTGACGTAAGATCGGGAAATTGATCTCGATGACGATGCGATGTTTTAATTGTCTTACTCACCCCTTCCCATGATAACCTATCGAAGTATTCTTTGGTATATTCTATCCAATGCTCCATCCTATCAAGGTTGTTTGCAATGTATAAATGTAAATCATCCCACTCTCGAGCAACTATATGATAAAACAACAATTTAATATCATTAATTAGCTATTACCAATAAAGGAATCATTTAATATAGTTCAATATGCAGGAATAAAAAATATAAAAATCTATATGATAAAATAAAATTGGAAAAATAAATGTGTAATATATTAAATCTATGCCAACATCTAATAATTACCTTTCACAATCCTCATTTTACCTTTCCCCAATAGGACCTCCCCTTTAAATTTGTTTATGGAGTCAAGATGCCAAATCCGAGGCACATTCATATTTTCTGCTAATTTAGGTAGATATTGACTAATATACACCATGCATTGGTATACCATATATCCCTCAACCACAGAACCCTCATGACATGCTCTTTGTCTAAAAAAATCCTTCAATGAATTCAACTTCCTCTCCACCATCCACATCGACCTTGTGTGTACTAGTCCACATAATTCAATCTCCTCAACTTGGTGTACGAGATAGTGTTCTTGTGCATTGAAAAATTATGGAGGTAGATACTGTTGCATGCTCTTTGTCTAAAAAAATCCTTCAATGAATTCAACTTCCTCTCCACCATCCACATCTAATCTTGTGTGTACTAGTCCACATAATTCAATCTCCTCAACTCGTGTACTAGATAGTGTTCTTGTGCATTGAAAATTATGGAGGTAGATATCACAGCATTTGACACATTAGTCGGGGAATCTCTCTTCCAATATCTTATATCTTCTTTTATGGATTTCTTTGATGAAATCCCCCACAAAATGTCGATGCAACAAAATAATATCAAGGCATACATAATTTGTAGATAAAACATAATATGTCAATAAGTTCAGCTGCAAATCACATAAGAAGTACATTTTCCATATAAATCACAACTACGTCTTACCTCGTGTATTTTCTAAGATCATATATGACTTGTTTTAGGTTGTTTTTAAAGTTGTCTGGAAGAGATAAAGGTAAAACATATAAATTGTAACAAAAAATGAAACAATTATTTTTTGTTTCCAAAAATGTAAATCGATAGGGAAATATATTATAACCTACTATTACCTTAATGAATGTATGCCATTCATGTGTTTTAACCCACCAAAATCACTTTTTTCGCTAAGATATTTTATATGTTCACAATGAAAACCCCGCTGTTCCGGCCTTCAAATGACTCCTTTACATTGCTTTCATTTCTTCCACACAACCAAGGAAGACTAGTATTTTGTTCATTACCATCACCATTATAATTAATATTAACACTTTGCAATGTGTGATTATCTTCCTTGATGTCACTACAAATCTTTCCAATTCTCTCTTTGTAGTCCTTCTATCTAGTTATTCACTATAACAATTTTGTTATGCTCTTCCTATATGCATTGTATCAAACAAATGAACTATTTTTAAATCCTCATAGTAATGAAACCTCATGAATTTAGGGGGATAACATTTCATTCCTCATAGAATCCCATTCGTGCCTTAACGACATTCATGAAACATCAACAAATTGAAATAACACTAATTAATCAAACAAAAATGAAATTAATACTAATGAAATTAACCAAAGTTTTATATAATATATCATACATAAATAATTTCCCAGATACCTTGATGATTTCTAATATATTCCAACTCCATAGGTGAGGCAGGCCATTCTTTTGTAGTTTTTTCCATTCTTTCTTTACCATTGAATTTCTTTTGTTTTAGTCTGAGAATCCATGGTTCTTAGGTAGAAAGGCTATACTCATCAAAAACTTCTTTTTCTAAACTCCTTGAATGACAAGATTTATCCTAGGACCACAAACCGAAGTGATGCACCACCCTTTGTTTGAATACCTACAAGTTATATGAATTAATGTAGCGAATCAGAGTCACAATTTAAAATAATGCATGATATTTTCATCAAATATATATAATATTAAATCACAAAAGAAAGTAACAATATACCACAAAATGTTTTAACTCGGGAGCATCATGAATGTCCATGATAGTATCCCATGGAATTGAAATCATTTTTGCCCTCTTGGTCTAGAGATGTCATACATAGTGATCAATCTATAACTTCAACAACTCATCGATAAGAGGTTCAATATATAATGCTCATATCTCTAACCCGGTACTTACCAAATTGGTCCAACATAATGCGTGATTAATTATACTTATATAGATGTCGTTAATATATATAAAAGACATAAGTACCATGCAACAAAGAAATGAAATATTTTTTCATACTTTAAAGCAAATAAAAGGTAATTAAATACCGAGAAAAATCATTGCCAAGTATTGTGTGCTCTTCTCTTGATCGACATCCAAGGATAAAGCTTATTTTTTATAACAAAAACAAACCACACCGAGTATGTAGAATGAAGCTCTCCAAATGGATTAACACCATCAAATGCCAATGAAATCCTAAAATTACAAGGTTCTTCTTTAAAAAATTACCACTTTTATTCAATGTACTTCAATGCGAACTATTTGTATATTCGAAGAACATCGTCTCGTCTTTTGTTCTTTGCATGGAAATCCATAACCAGCTATGCCTTGCTAATCAACAACCGCTGTAAATGTGGAATTATCTGAATATAACAAAGAACTTTATGAGACACCTTATTTGACGCTTTAACGGTTCGATATCTACTTATTTGAAATTGTGGGAATTCATTTCCAATGCATATTGTCCTATAGTATATGATATGATCATTAGGACTTGCATCAATAGCTTGATACTCCATTCCAATTTCTTTCTTAATCACAGATATTTCTATATGTGTGGAAAATATTTGACTTCAAGAATAGAAATTCACCTAACAATCTACAAAATTCAAAATAATAAGTCAATGTAAACAATACTAATCATCAATATCGCATCCATAATTCTTACTTAATTGAAAACAATAGCAATATAGGAAAAATTGAACCTTTTAAGTATTTAGAACATGCAGCATAAATAATTAACAAATTAAATACCTTAGTATCCGTGATGAGGCATGTGTTTGATAAACCATTGAAAAACCTTCAGTTCACCACTAACAACAATATAGAATATAGAAGATTTGTTGTTGAGATTTCATAAAGAGGTTGACATGAATCTCGAGTAGAGGATCAACAACAAGGACTATTATCATCTTGGTTACAACTCTCATCCATTGACAAATGTGTCTGATCAATCTATGTATCTCATCTTCCGATTTGTATCACTACATTCCATCCATATCAATATCACACACCCTGATCAACATCTAGAAATATTTTGATCTCAAGTTCATCACCAGAAATAGAGTATTTTCGCTAGTACTTGGAAAATAACTCTCTTGAGGTCGACATTTTGGGGGAATCATCTATACATTTAAAAACAACGAGAAAAGTTAGTGTGTATATAAAATATATAAAAAACCGATAAGAAATATTACTAAAATTCATGACATGATGACTATTCCAGAATACACATTAAATATTGAATCCTCTTACCAAGGGATCTATATTCATAACCCCTATGTGCTTTCTCCCTTCCCACAACATCTTCTGTTGTTATTAAAAGTTTTTCTTTGCAAGCCCTTGTAATCATAGCAAGGAAAATAACATTTTCCATCACTTCTCACGTCGCTCTAAACTGAGAAAGCTTCTTGTCATTTTCATTCATAGTGACAAATCCTTGCATTGACAAGTAATTGTCTTACCTAAACCATACCAAAATGAATTTTGCAATTTTTTATATTTTAGCCAATTCCTTCATGGTGCATTTTAGCTACTCCTTGCAATTATGATATGTTTATTTGCAAAGGACTCAAGATTCTCACAATATTTTTTTTTCTAAGACATTTTGACATGCTTTTTTTATTATTACCGATTAACTATTAAGATCGACATGCTTCATTTTGTACTTTAGAGTAGTGTGTAATCAATCACCATGGAAAATAATTACACACACCATTTAACAAAAGTGGACAAAATTTCTCAAACTTGAATCACTCGGCACCATAGTACACTAGCCTCTATGTTGTTTTGTAGAGAAAATGTCAATCTTGAAATTCACCACTAAAAAAAAGAATGCCATCCACTTGTCAACATCCACAATTGGTTTTGTTAGTTTGAATTATGACATGTTGATTTGAAAATACATACAATGGTCACAATTTTATGCTACTTACAGTGGTCATGAATTTTTTTTCTAAGACACTTTGGCATTTTCTCATTTTCATTGTCCGACTAGTAGATTTCATCATGAATTTTTATATTTAGCTACTCCTTATTAATATGTATAAAAAAAAGTTACATCAACTACAAACTAGAGTTAATCACTACATCTAATTGTGTGATTATCAAAATTGAGAGGAACAACATCACATACGAATAATACAGTGTTATATGACTAACCTAACCTATCACTAATATATATATGCACAAAATCATAGAAACAAAAGTTAGAGAGATAACAAGGTCACTATGATAGGATTAGACCTAAGAGGATTTTTTTCCACTTCTATTTCAAACATTAGTCCAACTCATAACAACTTTACCAGTTGTTATGAGTTGGTGGTTTTGTAATAAGGATTAAATTTATATAAGGAATTGTAGGCTCAAATTAATCTAGATTGATAATGACATCTGCTTTTAATGTTTGAATTGTCTTATTGATGGAGTAATATTCCCTCTTCTTAAAATACTTCTTTAGAAAATATTTTTCTTGACATTCACATGAATTTACATATAGAATATATTAATCCAGATCCAAAACCAATGACACACAATTTCTTCTTCTTCTTTGAAATATGGTAATGCAATATAATATATCAAGGAAAAAACAAGTTACATGAAATTTCATTTGAACAAAAAATTTACAAGTTAAATGAGTATATGTAAATAAATAAACACACTAACCTTGCAAGTCTAAAATACTGAAGCCATGTAGATCGAGAATTGGATTTCTTTAACCGATGGGTGACGGAAAAAAAAAATTTCTCAAACAAAAGCCACGGTGCAATGTTGCAACTATAGAAAATGTGTCACAAATTCTCTTAAAGTCATGTATATATAGATCGATTATCGTCGGTATAGCGATGAAAATGCATGAGTTGACCTGCAAAAGTCAAATAGTCGTTGCAAGCCACATGTGTAAGCATATGCTTTTTGAGTAGACAATACTCGTCGCGATAACGACGAATCTTTGTGGCAATAGTGACGAAAACTCCCAATTAAAACATACTGCCGCTTATAGCAACTAATCCTCTCGGCAATAGTTGTCGAAAATCCCACCACCTTAAAAAAAAAACAAAAAACATGAAAAATAATGGAAACGCGGAAAAATCGGGAATAATCATTTGCCCATATGTAGTAGTGTCATTTAACTAGTTCAAAAACTAATTATTGTATCCATTGGGAAGGGTCTTCTATGCCCATGTCGCACGATAGATTTAGATGCCTAATGTACCAAGATTTTTTAGTGCACTTGCACACAGTGTTGTTTCTTACCCTTAACCTATCACTATACCCACCATTAGTTTGAGTGAGGCCACTATGGTACACTATATTATTGGTGCATCGAATACTATGGGACCATTTTCCAACAATGAATCTACTTTAGTCACATCCATAGTTGTTGATAATATTTACAAGATGCACATGTGTATTTTATTCATATTGGATCATTAAATCATGTATCTATAAACTAGTTCAACGCTTGGTGATTGTAGCCATTGGCTAGAGTACCTGGCCTATCTAATTCACTTACACATGATGGTGTTGTTTCACCTTCACCTGCCACTATACCCACTATAGTCACATCCACTATTGTTGCCTCCAAGTACAAATGTTGGACCAATGGCTATGTCCCCTAGTCAAGGATGCCAATATCCTAGCTTGCAATCTCTTTTTGTGATGAGGTGAATAGTAGATGAACCCATTAATGAAATATAAATGTTGAATTCCATAAATTAAATGAAATATCAATGTTCATATTGTATAGGACTATAGAATACCGAAGAGTCTCATATATTTTTTGTAATCTTTCACAACTGTGTAACCTATATTGTAATATCCATAATATAAGAAGACAAAAAGCATGGCCCTTCATTACTTATTGGTTTTCCTGTATTGATTTTCTAGGGTAAAAAATTATGTCCATTGTGTATGTCTTTTCTATTGTATTTCTATTTAGTATCATTGTAGCCAAACTTTTCCATATACAAGGTTTATTATATGTCACTTTAGGTGTTGTTGAGGTTGTTTGGTGTACATATGATCGCTTATTAAAGTAGAGCCATACGATCCATGATATTGCAAAAATGGGTTATGATGGCCAAGGTCTTTACAAGAATAGTCAAGGCATGAATAATACCATAGAGATAGATACCATACCATTTCATGTTGGGATTTAGTATCTTGGTGGAGTAGTGGAAGAGGGTGAGTGATCTAACACAACCCAAGGAAAGACGTAGAACAAAGTGAAAGCATGCAAACCACCTCTACAACAAAGAATGGCTCAAAGAGGTGCCAAGACCAATAATAATATCATCTTTGTGAAGGCCCAAGAACCAAGTAGGGGATTTTTGGAGAAGGAACTGACCAAAAAAGATGAGAAAGGAGAATGTGTTAGACCTCCATCCTTAAAACCGTTGTGTAGGATCTAAGCTGGAAAACATGAAGGTGGCTGGAGAATATTATCATGTTCCAATGGTTGGAAGACTAAGAAAGAGAGCCAAAATGTACAAGGGAAACAAGAAAATGTATGCAAGGAAGAAGTCTTTTGTCATTCATTTTTTTTGCAAGAAGAGAGGCCATAAGGGATTCCAATATTTATATTATTATCTATGTTATTTCTATGGAATGAGCAACCATGGTGTGGCTAAGTGTTGTATGAAGCAATCCATCACCAAATACCCTTGGTATTTTAGGAAGAAGAGAAGTTATTAGAAACACTCTCCAAATTGGCAAACTCAACTTTAGAGGGAAACCAACATTCAAAAACTTGTAAAGAAGGCAAAATTGACTTTAGAGGTAGAAAAACAATGGTAAAACTCATAAATATGAAAAAATTGATCGTATCCCCTAGCTCATAAACCTATACAATTTTCCAAGTTTAGTTATGGGAGGGTCATCATTAACCCCTATTATGTGTGTGAGTACCCAAGAAAATGAGCATTTCCTAAGAAACCCATCAAGGAGTATGTGTAATGACATATGGTATGGTTTGGGGTTTACTTCATAGGTGGTGGAACAAACATGTAAGGTTATGTATGGCATTCATCCTCATGAGTGCCTTTGTATGAGGGAGCACATGAGTTGCCCTTTCCTCGACACTATGTCTTTCCATACCCCTATTGGCCTTTTTATTTATTCTTTCAACCTTTTTTGGCATTTGATTTTCATTTTCTAAGTCATTTTTAGGTATGCATTCATTGCATAGGACTCAAGGTGATGGCCTCTTTGCTAGGGAGTAGAGCTTATGCTATTTATTCTTTCTTGGTTCTTGACATTGCTAAATTCTTTTTTCTTTGTTTGTTTTTCATTTTGAGTATAACACTTATTTATTTATTTTTTAATTATATCATGCTGCATCAACCTCGAGCATCCTAGCTGCTTCTTCTAATGGGATTATGAAGCATGAACCTACATGGGTGACATATGAAAACCAACCCAAAAGAAGGGATGACAAAAATGGGAAAGATGGAAAATGTTATATATGGATTAGTATATGGACACATTACCCCTATCAAGGCCCCCAATAGTACAACACTACCTAAGAGTGACAACACTTGACTAGGAGATGATGATGACCACCAAGATGGAACAAGGAAAATGGTATAAATTCAAAGCACCATTATCCATCATCTAGCTCAACCCATGGTCACTATTTCCATGTCAGATACATTGAGCATTAACAATTAATATGAAGCATTAAAACAAGGTACCTCATTTGTGTCAAGCACCATATCATCTAATGTGATCAAGTTGAGCATAAAGTGGGAGGCATCTATGGGCAACTATTTGTGGAGAACCCTGAATGTCATCATCGAAATTTCTATTTGTGATGTGGATTATAAAAGAAAAAATATCATCTAGTTACCCCTATATGTGAGGGGGTAACAATGCCCTAACCCTCAACCTATAGGTTTGTTTCAACTTTCAAAAAAGTGATTATTTTGAGGTTTGTATTAAGTTTAATATGGATCCTTGTTATATTTGTAAAGTATATGATTAATATTAAATTGCATCCAATCCATGTAGTTAACCCATCACCAATCCATGTAGTTAACCCATCACCTAACCCATGCATAGAATGCATGTATGTAAGTGACACACATAAGCAATGCACTCACACACATAATGAAACACCTAACATAAGCAACATTCCTAACCTATGTACCTACCCACACACATAACCCACATATCCACGCACATAAGTGACACCCCTAACCTAAGTAATGCAACTAAGATGCATCTAGCCACATACATATGTAATGTGACAAAAAAAGGTGTAAACATGCATTGAAGTGGACATGTGACTAAGTCAACGACAAAAAGGACACTCAAAAGATGTAAATAAAATAAAATAAAGATGTAGAAGGATGTAAAAAAGACAAAAAATTAACACAAAACTGAGGGAAAAAGGGACAAAAAAATATGTAAATAAGACTCAATTAAAGGGTGCAAAAAGACGCAAATAGGATGTAAATAGAGACATTCTCCATAGGCTACATAGCCAAATCATTGCGAAAGGATGCCCCTTGTCCAAAAAACAAGGGGGTCGCATACATCAAGTTGGCGTTTTGCTAGGCGGTAACATTAAAATTAAATTATTATTATTATTACAAAAGGACACAAAGATGACTCAAAAAGACATAATAATGACATAAATAAGATGCTAAATAAATGAAAAAATAGACACAAAAAAGAACACTAAAACATTGTTGTGTGTTCCACTTTCCAATATGTATGAAAGATGATGCGAATAAGGACACTATAAGCATGCAATAGTGGTTGAAACTAAGACAATAACTAAAATTCAATTTTCATGCCTCATAATAGATAAGAAAGAGGTCATCAAAGGTATTTTTATTATTATTTGTGGTATCTTAGAGTTAACAAGGCCATTTTTTAAAACCACTAGTGTGCTTAAGAGTTTGTTAGGAGGTTAAGCCTAAGCAATTTAATATTGTCTTTTTTTTTAGATACAGGGAACCAATAACTAGTTGGGATTACCTGGACGAAGTCTAGGTTCAAATTCAACATGTTACCACTATAAACCATAGGTCAATGCCAACAACTCGCAAGCCAACACCTAGTAAGAAACTTATGACTTAGCAAGGATTAAGATGTCCATAAACACACCCACGGAAAGGGTCCCACTCCTGGAAGCATATGTCCTTTTAACTAATCATAATGGGCCACTATCATACTTAAGGGCTTATCCTCCCATTAAAAAATTCAAGTCTAAAAATACCCTAATATTATTAATAATAAAAATAAATACTAGAAATAAATTTGAAAAAAAAAAAAAAAAGCATCTAGATAACCAAAACAATAAGCAAACCATATATGTTGATTTTAAAAACTTAATTCATACAAATAATCAAAACAACAAGCAAACCATATATGTTGATTTTATAGATGTAATACATACAAATTGCATCGGGAAGATAATTCCATGCGCCTTCCAAATTAATTCATACAAATAATCAAAACAACAAGCAAACCATATACGTTGATTTTATAAACATAGTACATACAAATTGCATCGGGAAGATAATTCCATGTGCCTTCCAAATACACTGTGAAGCTTATATTGCACAAAGGAAGATAGTTCCATGTCCCTTCCAAGTACATGGAAGTTCAATTAGGAGGAAGAAATCAAGTTAACTAAATTATATTAACTAAATTATATCTTATGGAACAAAAATATTGGAAGTTCCCTTGGTTAATTTAATCCATGTTCAGATCTTTTATGGACTAGCAAAAAAATACGGTCGTTGAGGATGCTTTTGGGAAGAGGTGAAAAAAACTCAATTCCATTATTAGTTAGGAGGGGTACAATTTTTTTTAGATCTAGGGGAATTTGTAACTGGTTGTATTATTTGGACGAGGCCTAGGCTCAAATTCAATTCGTTGCCACTATAAAGCTAGCGCCTAGC
>SNQJ01S0158439.1:0-12600 GCA_010110895.2 Picea sitchensis
CGAGTTGAACCGTGGGAGGGGATCTTCCTCCATTCGGACCCGAACCTCTGAGCGTAGAACCGGTACGACCTATGCCAGATACGTTGGTTCATCTCTGAAGGCTGTAAATCCTGTGTTTGTCCTGAAGAAACCGTGTACACCCATGTCCAGAGCTGTGAGTCTATGTCTGTTCTAGGCAAACCCGGGAGCGCATTTCCTGAACTGGAACCTTGTGTTGAACTCGAGTGGAATAATCCTTGGTTGTTGGGGAAAAGCTGAGCTAGCCTGTGCATGGAGCTTGTTCTGAAATCAGGACCGTGAGATCATCCTGTGACTGCTGAACTGGTTTGGGAAACCTGTGTCTGTTTTTCTCTTGGATTGTTGTGGTCACGCAGTTCGGGGCTGCGTGAGGCTTGTTGGCCTGTGAGCGACTCCTCCAGGTGAGAGAGCACGCAGAGGAAGGAGAGAGCTCCTAGAAGGAACCCTGTAGCTGCTATAGAGCCCAGAGACTTCTGGTTCGGTCTGTTCCTGTAACCCAAGGTAAGGGAGACTGGCAACCGAAGGTCTGTCCAGGTGACAGAGAAGGTGCACTCTCCTGGGGTGGAACAGGCATGTGGGGAAGGAGGGTATGTGGGCAGTGAGCGTGGGATATTCCTGGGAGAGAATTCCTTCCTTGTGATGTTTTCCCTGTAACCTCAGCCTAGCCTAGGATTCCTTGCCTTGGGGTGGAGCTCGGTCCTAGCTCGAGGGTGACCCCCTGTTGAGCTGATGAACAGTGTGGTCTAAGGCTGGGAGGTTCGTGGAAGGCCTGCACTTGGTTGGTGAATTCTACAACGGTTCAAAGATAAGTATCTGAATTATGTTTTTATCACATTTGGCATGACTGTGTTGTTTATGTATCATGTTTTCCGCTGTGTAAATGAGTTACTGTTGAATGCTATGGCTTGTTTAATTGTAGCATTAACTTATATATTTTACTCTGAGAATTAAGTGTGTTTAATTGTGCTAAATGCATGTGGTTATAATTCATGTACGAATTATGTAAACATTCATGTATAGAATGGTAACTGAGAGGTTGAAAACCTCGGTAGTGAAAAGGTACACTACATCAAAGACCAATTGTTGAAGAGTGGAGAGGGCTCCAAGAATGTGCTACATTTTTTCATCGTTGTTGTTGCTCCTCATACATGCTTGTGACGATGCCAGAGAGTGATGCAATGAATTGTCCTTATGGTGAACTATATGAATGTCGCTTGTAGGATTGTTGTGCGTGTTGGGTGGAGGGATCTTAGATGAAGTCCATCCCAAAAGAGTCTTCAGGGCGTAGCCAAGTGAACGACCATTTCTGTAAAACCACTCAATTTTGTAGCCCCGACCTCCTAGGGTGTGCCCACTTTCCTGTTGTTGATCATTGCTTGAATTTCTTGCGGGTGACTTGGACCTCTTTCTTTGAGAGTGTCTCTTGTCCATGTATTCCACCATGGAGATGGGTCGACCCACAGGGATGTGGGTACCCCTTCCTTGCTTCAGGCATCCCCTCTTCCTTGGAATTTTATACCCAGAAGTTGTGCTCTCTCTGAGATGTGAAAACCAGACCTGCTCCTGGAGATGGAAAACCCATAATTATCATTCTCGTGCACTGTAATTGTGCTCCAGAGAGAGACCAAAGACAAAATTACATTGTGTCCCAGCTCTATTCTGGCTTAAGTTCCTGCTTCGTTCTTGCGTCATGGTCGTTATGGGGTCATTGAAGGCCCTGTACCAGGTATTAAGGTTGTCTTCCTCCTTCGTGCGAGTCTGCATATGTCCCTTGATCCCCAAATCCTTCATCCACTGTGAATTCTTCCTGATATGACCTCGCCACCCTCCAACACTACGACCTAAGTCATTAGCACTGTAACCGGGGAGCCATGTGTCCATCAGTGTTAATGCAAGGTGTTGGCTCATGCCCATTGTGGGTTGTGTAGCACCCCATCCAGGGTGGAGTCTGTTAATTGTGCTAGTGCAATACATTATTTTAGGATGGGGTGGTCATTATGCATGGAGGAGTCACAAACTAAATCCTCTTTTGATCAATGGACCCCCACATTGGTCAGTTTTTCTGCCACCTTGTTGGCCTTGCACCTAATGTGTGAAGGAACTAGAACTTGTTGAGTTCGAATAGTGGATTGAAGAAGATCCAGGATGTGAAGGAGCCTCCATCTTGGAGAAATATTCTCTGGTGAATTTCCATGTAAGAGCTTGAATAGCATGTGGATAATTATCTAAGAATCCCCCTCGATAATTATCTTATTGTATCCATGATCTTGAGTGAGAAGGAGACCTTTGATGAGGCCCTATAGATCTGCTGCATTGTTCGAATCATATCCCAGACTACCAGCTGATATATGTAGAATGGTTCCATGTTCCTCTCTTATGACACATCCAAAGCCCGTTGGTCTTGGGTTACCTTTGGATGCCCCATCAAAATTTATTTTGATAAACCATGGTGGAGGTCATGTCCATTGATTTGGACTCATCCCAGGTGAGGGGTTCTCTTTATCTTGGGATGCAAAGGGATTGATGCACAAGTTCCATCCCTGTAGGATTTCTTGTTCATTATGGTCACATGACAGTTCCTCTATGGTCTAGTTGGTGGCTTGTAAGGTCTCAACTATGTTTTTCCTTATGAGGGTCCAGACTTCGTACCAATGTTGTGATTTGGAGTGGAACATTCATCAATTGCATTCTTTCCAAATTTACCACAGGATTTCCCTCAAGAGGATTTTCCAAATACGGTTGAGAATAGGATTCTTGAAATCTTGGGTCCTCCAGTCTGCGAGTGTGAGTCCAATGTCTTCTCAATTTCTGTCTGATGTGTGCATCATGATAGTGTTGTGGTCCCATATGTGGGAGCTAAAGGTGCACTAGTTTGGTATATGTTCCTATGTTTCCTCCTTTTCCATGCATAGGTGACAAATGGAGGGGTATATAAATCCTCTCTTGACCAGGTTGTCCCAAGTAAGAATGATTTTATATCCTACTATCCATAGAAAAGTTCTTATCTTTGGCCATTTATTTGAGTTTTAGACTTTTGTCCATAGAGGATTATTTTGGAGCTCTGGAAAGTTGTCTTTTAATCCATAAGCCTCTTTGATTGTGAAGGTTCCCTTAGAGGAATTCCCCCAATGTAGTATGTTTTATCTTATCTTAAATTTGATCTTGTGCATTAGAGCTTATGCTTTCCATTGCTCCATAATTTGGGGTTTGGGTGTCCTAGATCTGTTGCATTGGTTTTCCATCTCCTCCAGGTATCCGACTGACTACTGGGGTTCCAAAAATATGCTACGAGTTTGATTCCATCCATATTTGTGTGTGTGTGGAGACTCTCATACCATTGTTGTTGAATTAGAGGTGGGAGTTGTTTCCATGAGTATATCCATAAAGTAGTTGTGGAGCCATTTCTTATTTCCCAAAAAGTGTGTTCTTATATAAGAGAGTTGTTATGTTTTGTTGTGTTCCAAATGAGGGATCCACTATGATTATTATTCCATTTGATCAGTTGGTCTTCTCTCATTGTGCTAGCATATTTGTGCCGCAAAAGGTGTGTCTAGATTTCAGTTGGTTTTGTGAGCCATCTCCACCAAAAATTTTCTCCCATGACCGGATTGAGGATTTTTGGGTCCCTCGGTCCTAGGCCCCCTGCATGTTTTGGTTTGCATGGTTATTTCCAGTTCTCCAGGGCCCATTTTCATCCTTCTTTTGTTCCCTATCGAAGGAACCTCCACTGAATGATTTTGATGGTATTGAGGACCGAAAGAGGAGCAAAAAATGCAAAAACGATGTAGGGGGATAAATTGAAGGACCGATTTGAGGAGGATTAGGCGGCTATCCAAGTTGAGGGTTCTATGAGTGGTACCCCTAGGTAATTGGATGGAACGTAGCCCCTACTAAATCCAAGGATTCAAAGAATAAAAGTTTGGATGGCTTTGTGGGTATTGAAGAAGAAAACCATGGATTTGTCTTGATTAATGGTTGTACCATAGGATGTGTTGAAGTAATTGAGGATGTCCTTGAGGCATATTTATTCATGGAAATAGGGGAGCCCATCATAATTGTGTCATCTACAAATTGGTTGTGTGAGATAGGTGGGTTCAGGCCATGTAGAGGAATCCCTTTTAGGGATCCTTCTGTTATTGTTGCCTTGATGTAACGAATTAGACCTTATGCCATGGTGATGAAGAGGAAGGGGGAGAGAGGGTCACCTTGCCTAATGACTCTAGAGGATTCTGCAACATCTTCTTACTTAAGATAAGTGACCAATTTTATAACCTCTCTCTTTTGTTTCTCTATCCATAGAACAATATCTAAGAACTGAATACAATAATTGTTGCATTCATTATACAAGAGTTCTCATAGAAGGAGAAGAGTTGATACATTTGAACATCGCTAATAATTTCAACAAAACTGGGAGTATTACAAGAGTAATAGATCAATGTGTCAAGTCCAAAGGGCCAAAATCCTATTATTTTCAACTAAACCTACCAAATTATGTTCTATTATAACGTGCCCAAAATACACATGCTATACATGCAATAACAACTATAAAACAATAAAAAAACATTAATTAGATAAACTGGAGATGACTTCGTCTCAGTCTGAGTAATAGCACGCCGATGAATTGTTTAAATTAAGCTCATTAAATAGTGTTATAACAACCATGTCAGTCTCTACATGTTAACTCTGACTATACTCTCCCCAACGACAACTAGTGTAAAAGAAGTAGAAAATTCATTTATGAGGACATACGTGGCGGAACGATTTTTACAGGCTTGAGATTCAATCCATCCTGTAACAACCCCATCGTTATGACTACGTGAGACGCAACACAAAAGCAATTCTTTTCTTAATTTTTAAAGCAGGACGACAACGACGACAACAGTTAAACAATGCAACTTGGCGATGAACACAACGCACACAGATCAAGCAACAATAAACAATGACTCGGGCACTTGCACATCAGGCAACTGGATGAAACATGCGATAATCAATAAACAGATAGAAACAACTACCCGCCCGACACAAGTAAGACAACACCTACAGGCTAAGGGGAAATGTTAAAAATTCGACACAGTGGCTTCGACGACCAGGAGCTAGAACCTATACGGCGCGCAAAACCCACACTTTAAGGCGTCACAAAACCAAGTACCAACATCCATTAGAACGAACAAATGCCCACATCAAGAAGCATAGACTTCAGCTAGTTTATAATGCGCATCTAGTAATCAGGGCGCGCAATGATCCCCTCATCATGAATCATGTTGTCACAAGGCGATAGGCGCGACAATAACCATAGCGCAACACAACCCATCTAGACCAATACCCAAGAAAATATGACGCACTAGGATACCAAACTAACTGTCAGAATTCTAGAAGACTATACCCATGAACCTAAGCAACAAGTCGACAAAACGCACAGGAAGGCTGACTACTGTAACAATCCTATAACACAATAAATGTATGGTGCAACAAGTCTATCAAAAACATACATCAATTAAAGACGTGATTAGCCATCTATGAAATATTCCCTCGAGATTCCATTCTATAATAACATTAAATTAAAATCATCTCTCTTGTTTTTCAAGACGTTCATTAATTAATTAAGAATTTGTGACATAAAAGTCTCACTACTAATGTCATTCACTAACCTATAATTCCTTGTAGAAGCCTAAGTTAATACTTCAACCCTATCGTTACCCTTCCCACACATCCAGCCTTAGATCAAGATAATTTGACATATATGTACTGTTGTCAATGTCTAACAGGAGAATTTCTGCCTAGCAATGGCATTGTTGTCCCGCATTAACTCATTATGCAAGTAAATATTTCATTCCGTTGTACATATACATAAATGTCATTGTCCATAACTATATCTATGTCACATATTAGATATTAAATCTCTGCCACACACACATTATAAATGAAATCACTATCTTTTAAATACAAGAGATAAAACGTTGTCTACCAAATTCTCTATCCATCAATAAATTGCTGACAGAAAGATGAAACGTTATCCAACACAGGTAGCTGTCTAATGCTAGTCATTTATGGGAACTCTCTATGTAATAATATTTACAGTCAATCATGTTAAAAACTGCAATAAAAACACAGTCATGAATTTGCAGTTATAAATATCTCAAGGGATATATACATGGATATATTGCAAACATTAATCGCTATCAATGTATTGCGAACATTAAAAAATTCGCAAGGGATATATGGCAGTCATTCAATATATAATTTCATTTTCCTTCAATTAAAAACTCGTTGTTATTCAATACATATAAATTTGGTTTAACAATTATAATGTAGTCTATAACATCGTTGTGTCAATCATTAATACAGAAAGGAAATTTGTTGTCACACATTGCATACAACACTACAATTGCACAGTCACCAAAAACGTAGCTATTCACAACCCTAAGACGCAGCTGCTACACGGTCACACACATCCACAATTGATATCTAAGTTTACTGTAATAAAAACATTGTCTATCATTACACTGGGTAAATTCGTAAAAGATAAATTGCGTTGTTTATCATAATATCGATGGGTAAATTCATAATGAAAAATTACGTTGGGTAAATAGGAGGTCGTTGTGTGATAACCATTTTAAAAGAATTTTAAAACTCCCCAGGATTTGAATGGACACCAACAATATCACTTTCAAAAACATAGAGCATAAAATACATTTCAGAAACGCAGAGTAAAAAAAAATGGTTGTGTAAATCAATAAGATCCGTGACTAAGGAACCAAAAATTCCTAACCCTGATGTTGTGTAAAAAAAAGGGGGGCAAGCAGATCATGCAAAGACTATGTAATAGAGCAAAGCAAGGATGTGTAATAGAGCAATACAAAATCTTGTGTAAAATACAGTTTGGAAGTGAATTTAAATGCTAAGAAAGTGGATGAAGGCAGAGCAAAATCGCTATGAAATATCCAAAAACTAAAAATCCAGACATAAAATTTCCAACGCAAACAGACTAAGGATATCAGCCAGTAGATGCTTAACCAACCTTTTAAACTGATGTGAAAATATAGATCAACAATTAAAATCCGTCGTTTAATATTTTAAAAGGAATCGTTGTCTAAAATCATTGTGGTAATCATTCACAAAGAAAGCGCATGATGAAACATTCAGAATTATTCAGTCATCGCAGAGATAAAATTCTGGGAAGGACGCAGGGATAAAGCGCAGAGATAATCATAAAAAACATAGAGACTCTCAGCACAAGAAGGCGCAAGGACTAATAATTCAGCCACGAATCAATCGACGTAGAGATAAGTAAGGGTAGGAAGATGGGCAAAGAAAATTATCCTTCACTCATCATCCATGCACAAAAAAATAGGGCATTAAAATATATAGGTCTTTAAACACCAAAGTGATGACCGTCGATTCGGCTCCTGGCCGACTTCTCGGGCATGTACTGATGACCTAGGGATAACGGACGGACGATAAAACACAATCTCTTCATAATAATCAATAAAACCCATATAGATAAGCTATTGAAACCAGAAGTTGGGTTCACCCAAGGAATTCCATTCAGAAAAAGACAAGCAACATAATTACATTACTGAAGCAAAGAAGGTGCAAGACAACGCAAGGAAATGAAATCTTAAACAAGCACGGAGCAATAACATGAACAAATTTAAATTCATTGCAAATAACAACTAAACCGACATACCTTAGCCAAACGCAATTGCTCAGAAGTTTATGTCCCGTGCGCTCCGTCCATCTCCCGCTTGCCGACCAATGTGACCTCACTAGTACCTCCCAACCAACGCTAGGGGTACTCTTCTTCCCCCTGAGCCCCCCAAGCCGCAAAGGGGCCACACACACTATACCAAAGAACAACTAGCACCCAACTTGCCTCGCAAGGTCGAGCTACCACTCGTTACCCGAGCTGGGTATCCCAACTCCCACAAGATATGTCAGTCAAGACAAAAATTCTGCAGTGTAATGTTATGCATAAAAGACCCGATCCATACTCCTCCTTCTTCATCCTTTTTATAGAGGTTTTAAGTGATTTATTTCCTAAATTCTCATTTAATTTCTTTTTCATTATTTTAATCAGCATAAAACCTCCCCCGTACACATGTCATCCATCCCCCTAGTTGCACCAGGAATTAAATTCATTATTTATTTAATTATTCCTATTTCCCTCACCCACCAAAAAACATTCCTAAAAACGTTCCTTTGTGTCCCCATATTCCCTTACACATTTTAAATGACTCACGCCTTTACTAAATTTCTAGTTGAGTTCATAATTAGAAAGTTCTTAAAGGCAAGATTCCTTACTAAGTTAGTCATTCAGCTTTTTCCTTACGTTTCCCTTTTTCTTTATGTTTCCCCTTTTTCCCTTAGTTTCCTATTTCTTTTAAGTTTCCCTCTTTTCCCTTTTTATCTAAAACTCAAATTAGCAAGTGTAGAAAACCACCTTTTACCCATTTTTCTTTTTAATTAATAAAATTTAATTAGCATATGAAAAGAAAAAACAATCATTTCCCTTTTAAAATTTTAATCCCCCAAAGAAATTTGATTTTAATAAATTAATTGAATTTCTTACCCCCTTCTCGTCACATGTTTAATTATGATATTATTTTTTACCACAAGCATCACTTAGACCTATATTTTTAATTTCACTAGGTTGGGTGGCATTTTTATTAGGGAAAAATTGTTTTTAAATCTTACTTGACACATCATTCATTCTAAGGTCGTCTAGGTTTATTCACTTATCAGTTAAAAACACAACATGCCCTTCATGACACACTAGGTTCTCCAAGGGTGCCACCCGCCTCTTTCCATTTTCATTGTGTGACATGCCCTTCAGGACGCACTACATGCTCCAAGGGTGCCACTCGCCTCTTTCTGTTTTCATTGCGCGATGTGTCGTTCAGGACGCACTACGTGCTCCAAGGGTGCCACTCGCCTCTTTCTGTTTTCATTGCATGATGTTCCCTTTAGAACGCACTACGTGCTCCAAGGGTGCCACTCACCTCTTGACTGAATTTGTAGACATGAAAAACCCCTGGAGTCAATACTTCGTCAGGTGATCTTGTGGGAGACTAAGGGCCTCTAAGGAATAAGGCCCCTGCCTTATTGCGTGCCCCTTAGAATCATCATGAGCAACTGTCACAGTCGGCCCTCACGACATTGCGGGTCTTCTTCAACTAGGTAATCATTAAGCTATAGTTCGATCCACGATGAGAGTGCTAGTAGGTTGTGGAAGGGTTGTTGTCCACACCTCTCCCTCAAAGTCTATGGTTGTCGTGCGTGACCCCTCTACTCCACATGTGAGTCTGGTCGACAAGCTATCATCGACCTACATCATCAACAAATCATGTCAGCAATAATAATCAATCATCATAACATCTAATCATATGTACATATGTAATATCAACAACAATCAAACCCCAATAGTCCACTCCCTGACTCGATCGAGAGTCCAAGGGGTTTCATCGATACCTCTGCATCCTCGAGGTCCAAGGTCCTGCACACTCAGGAGAACCTAGTCAATAACACATGTCTATGTAAATACACAAATAACATATCATCATATCCATAATGCCTCATAATCATAATCAAATGACCAATAATATAATAATTTGGATCACTTGCAAGCAAGTGTCCTCAAAGAATAAGTTTTCTCAGTGCATGCAAGAGCAGGATGTTACATACACCCCCTCTTGGTCTAAACTTCGTCCCGAAGTTTCACAGTATATAAGTGTCGAAATAATGTGTATCACAGTATCATAAGTCTATCTATCAAACAAAAATGGAAATCGTTGTCGCATATCCTATGCATCCTCCCAGTTCACCAAGTACGGACTATAGTTGTCCCACTGGACCTTGACCTGATCTACTGTTCGACGCCATAGCTATCAAATGCGATGATCCATTATTTAGATTGACTTAGCTATGAGTGCACCCTTGTCAGATACCTGTAAGGAAATCGTTTCAATAACATGTGTAGGATCACTAATATAATGTCTCAAACAGATACGTGAAAAACATCGTGCATACACCTCAAAGAATCAAGCAAGGCTAGTCGATAGGCCACAGAACCCTTCTTCTCCACGATCTCGAAATGTCCCACGAACCTAGGAGAGAGTTTAGCACCCTTTCCAAACTTGATCGAACTCTTATGTAATTTTACCCACAAGAAGACTCGATCGCCAACTTCGTAACTACGGTCGACATGGTGCGCATCGACATAACTCTTTTTCTGATCATGCGCTTCTTTGATTCTTTGTCTTATTGTTTGCATTTGATATTCCATTTCTTGGATCGCTTCTAGTCCCACCAAGACCCTATCCTCAAGCCGATCCCAACTCAAAGGTGTCTGACATGGTCGCCAATAAAGAAACTTGAAATGCGCCATCTTAATGGTGCTTTGGTAACTGTTGTTATATGCGAATTCTACCAGTGGCAAGAATTCTTCCCAATGCTTTTGTTGGTCCATCATGTACATGCGCAACATGTCTTCCAAGACTTGGGTTTTTTGTTCGGTGTTCCCGTATGTCTTTGGGTGATACGCAATACTAAAGTTAAGTTGGGTTCCCAAGGTCTCTTGGAAACTAGTCCAAAATCGTCCAGTAAACACCGATCCTCGATTAGATATAATCCTCTTAGGCATGCCATGTAGCCTCACAATATCACTGAAGAAAACTCTAGCTATGTCAGGTTCCTGATACGTCGTACACATAGGACTAAAATGAGCACTCTTCGTCAGAGTGTCGACTACCACAAAAATCGAGTCGTGTCTCCTTACTGTCAGTGTAAATCCAACAATGAAATCCATCGAAATGACCTCCCATTTCAATTTCGAAATAAGGTGTGGTTGTAGTAATCCTGCTCGATGTCTATGTTTAGCCTTGACCTGCTGACATTCTAGACATCTGGCCATGTAGTTGACTATGTTTGCCTTCATTCCTTTCCAGAAGAATAAGGGTTTAAGGTCTGCCCTCATCTTAGTGACTCTTGGGTGAGCCATGTACACTGCTCTGTGAGCCTCGTTTAGGATCAAACCCCTCAACTCGTCATTCGGTGGTATGTAAACTCAATTTTTAAATCTTAGTAACCCATCTTTGTCAAACGTAAATCCTTCAAGTCTTGGTACCATCATTGTGTTTTGTCCGATAAAATCCTTGACCTCTTTGTACCAGTCATCGTCCCGTTGTAAAGTTAGAATCTTTTCACTTAGATTCGTCTGAAGAGGCAATCACCAAAAAGATGTGTGGTCTCCGACCCAACGCATATGCCACTATGTTTGTTGTCCCTTTTATGAAAGAAATCACAAAATCATACTTGCTAAGCAGTTCTGACCAATGTCGTTTTCAGGTATTCAAGTCGTTTGCATAAAGATGTATTGTAGTCCACATTGTTCTAGTTTTAGTTAAATTTTCATCCTTTTAGGTAGTGTCTCCAAAATCTCAAGGCATATACAATGGCTAACAACTCCAAATCGTGCGCTGCATAGTTCTCCTCATGCCTTCTCAACTTCCTCGATATGTAAGTCATCACTCGATCGTCTTGCATCAAGACTCCGCCTAAGCCTTTCTTGGATGCGTTAGTGCATACCAAGAATTCTGCGTCCATGTCAGGGACCTATAGTATTAGTGTTGTTGTCAACAAATCTTTGAGCCTTCGAAGGGCTTCACGCATTTCTCGGTCCAAACAAACTTCTTCTTCTTCTTCTGCAATTCCGTGATCAGATTTTCTATCTTCAAAAATCCCTCGACGAACCGTCAATAGTCTCCTACTAAACCCATGAAGCTACGCACTTCAGGGACATTCGTCGGCGTAGGACATTCCATAATAGCCTCGACCTTTGCTGGATCCATGATGATACCTTTTTCGGAGATGACATGCCCTAAGTAGTGAATCTTTGATTGATAAAAAAAGAATTTAGACAATTTCCCATACAATTTGTTCTCTCGTAAACACTATAGTACCAAGCACAAATGGTCGTCATTCTCCTCCATCTTCCCAGATTAAATCAAAATATCGTCAATGAATACTAGGACGATGTTGAAGGAAAATCTCCCCGCGGATAGGTAGATCTCGTCTTGAGAGCTAGACTCTTAACTCTTAAGACAAAAGATTCTTATTGTGGACACTGACTTCTTTTTAGATCTAGATAAACTAATGTGTGAGGAGGAAGGAGAAAAGAAGTACCTTTTACCGGTGTTTGTCCCTACACAGTCCGAGTTGAGCTCCAATATTTCTCTCCTCGATAAGCCCTGTAGAAAAACAAAAGTACAACCACTTCCTACTCTACTGATATTAGCTCGAGATAGACCTATCTATTAGAGACAAGTTCATGTGAGATTAATCACAAACTAGAAAGAAACATGCCAAGAAGATTATATTGATGAGAACAACAATGAAGAAAACTTACAACTGTAGATGCGAGTGCAGCAGCTTCATCAAGTCCTCTTTGTCTAACCCTTGCTCAAAATACCCACGATTAGAATGACAACAACTTCACTGGTAATCCTCCTCCACTTCACTGTGTGTTTCCTATGAGATCATAGGTTTCATGCTTCCAATCCTTTCCCCCTTTCACCATGAGAGGGC
>SNQJ01S0158440.1:1323-21999 GCA_010110895.2 Picea sitchensis
ACTTCACATGGCCATAACTCTCTAACCGTGAGGAGTTATGTGATGTTCCACATACCACCAGAAATGGAATGATATGTAATATCCATCTAGAATAGTCTTACCTGCAAATATATCAAAACCTATATCATTATCCATCAAACAAACTTGGGTCCATTACCCAAACCATTGTGCTACCGAAATTCGCTACCGGACTTTCTTCAAGGGTTGACATCAATGTTAACCAACCCAATTAATCAACACTTGTTTATGGTACATGATGATTATAGGTTGTTTGGTATAGGTTGTTGCATGGTTGATGCACTTGTTTATGGTACAGGTTGATTACAGTTGATTGGCAGGTTTACAGCAGTATATTTCACAGTGATAGTGTAACAGTGGTTCCATCATTCTACTTCTACGTTAGGGCGGTTGGACTGGACAATGACATGTGGTTGTAACCAAATTTGGTTGTAGCCAAAGAACATAGGGGTTTGTAGCCTCCTTCTGGTTGTATCCAGGGAATTGGGGAGTTGGAGCTTCCCTCGGGTTGTAGCCTCCTTCTGGTTGTAGCCAAAAAATTGGAGAGTTGGAGCTTCCTTCAGGTTGTAGCCTGATAAACTAGTGGGTTGGAGCCTCCTTCCAGTTGCAGCTGAAAAACAAAGGAAGTTGGTGCTTCCAATGAATGTAATTCTTAAATACATATAAGAAAAATCATTATGTGGTTTTCTCCTGCTTTAGGTTTCCACATAAAAACATTGGTGTACTATGTATGTGTATGATTTCTCATTTTTTTTAATCTGCAACTATTGGATGATAATTCTACATTGATATAACACTTTCATTTTGTGGTTAAAAAGGATCAGATTGCTCTATTATTGATTCACCCCCTTCTCAGTGATCCAACATATTTTATCTACACATCTCAACAACATGCCATCATAGTTTTTTTTTAACAATATCTCAATAATCAACACATACTAACTTGACTTCATCTTTAAATCTCTTCTTTCCTTTGGAGTCAAGCTGATGGGAAATTGACCAGCTCTTAAATAAAATACAATGTCTTTGTACCACTCCGAGCCATATTTTGAAATCGAAATCACTCCATTCATGCCATCACTATCTGGAATGAGTTCGCACAATTCTTTCCCTTTGACTGCTTTCAAAATTTTGATTTCAATGTCATACTCTTGAATTTTTGCCAGCCAATTCACCCATTTCCCTTCTCTTGGTTTTTGGTTCAAAAGAATATTTATTGGAGAGGATGGAACGTATGTTAGGACATGAGAATTTAAAATATAGATCTAAAAATGTGTTATTTCTTTCACGAGAGACAAATCTTGATTCTCCAACTATGAGTATCTTAATTTGTAGTCATGGAGGGTTTTACTCATAAAGTTGATTGGTAAATCTTCACCTTTAACATTTATGTGGGTAAGTATTGATGCCACGACACTTTTTGTAGCAAAAGAATACATGATAAAGTCTCTTTGAAAATCCAGACTAATAAGCATCGGTGTTGTAGTAATTTCTCTTTTAATGTTATTAAAGGCCTCATGTGTGTCTGAATTCCATTCGAACCTTTAATATTTCTTCAACAATAAATTAATCGGTTTTACTATGCTCACATAATCAGGAACAAACCTCTGCACAAAATTTATCTTTTCAAAAAACGATTGCACTCCTTTCTTAGAAGATGAAGGATTGAGTTCATTGATAGCTCTGACTCTTTCTAGATCAATTTGAAATTCCTTATTTATAGACAATATTACACAACAAATTCCCTTTATCTACAACTAACAAACATTTCTTTGAATTCAGAGAAACCACATACAATCTACATCTTTCAAACACTTTCCTCGGATGATGTATATGTTCTTTTCTTTCCTTTTAAAGGACATTTAGATCATCCTAGTAATCCACCACAAATATTCCTATCAAGCCTTGGAATGCATGGTCCATAGCACTTTGGAAAGTAGCTCTAGAATTTTTCAAACCAAATGGCATCCGAGCGTACACATACGTCTCCCAAGGTGTTATGAAATTTGTCTTAGGAATTTCTTCTTCTGCTACTAAAACTTGACTGTATCCAGAAAATCCATCTAGCATGGGCATACAAGCAAACCCAATAACTTGTTGAAGAAGGAATTCCATGTTAGGTAGGGGATAATTATCTTTTATGTTTGATTTATTGAGATCTCTAAAATCCACACACATCCGAATCTCCCCGATATTTTTCCTCACAATCATTGGGTTTGAGAGCCAAGAAAAATGTATGATGGGGTATATGATTCCATCTTTCCTCAATTTCTCCAACTCGATCCTCACCAATGGTTTTAATTTGGGATTCATCATTCTTATTTTCTGCTTAAAGGGCTTTTCTCCTTCTCTTAATGGAATAATGTGTTGAAATATTGATTTATCATAGACTTTCAAGTCATCATAACTCCAAGAAAAAACATCAAAATATTCTTTGAAAAGGGTGATATATTGATCAAGTTCTTTAGATGTACAATCAATTCCCATATTTACGTACTTCGGGGAACTATCAGTTCCAATATTGACTTTCTTCATTTCTTATACTTTATGGACTGATACTTCCTCCTTGAGACTTTTTGTATGATCATCTCTTGTGAAAAGAGACTCAAATTGGACATAATTCTTTGGAAAAGGGGAAATGTTATTATCTTCAACATCATTTTCATTTTCCAAAAAATCTTTTTAAGTCTTCATCATTCTCAAACACTTGGAGATAATCTTGGTTATCTGGCACTAAGGGTCGGAAAACTCTTTTCACTTGAAAATATGTCTCTCTTTGGATGTCATCTGGATCTAACAATGAAGTGGTCAATGCTAAAGAACATGATTTTTTTTTTTATCCCTCAGAATAAATGATATATTGAAGGAACTAAAGGCCTCCATTAATTCATTCACTCTTTTGAAATATAGTTTGAGCCTTTCCTTTTTAATATTATACTTTTGAGTGATCTGATTTATAACCAAGTCCAAGTCCTCGGTCACAATCAAATGTTCAATATTCATCTCCAACGCCAAGATCATTCCTTGAATTAGGGCTTCATACTCTACTTCATTATTTGTACAAGGGAACTCAAGTCTGACAGCATGTGGGTATACGACCTTCTCATGGATTTTGAGTACAATCCCAACTCCACTTTCTGAGCTTGAACAAGCTCCATCAAACGACAATCTCCAATACCAGGAAAAATAATTATCTTCCCTCTTTATGTCCTCGATTTTCTCCATATCCAGAATGGCATAATTCTCAATACCAACATCTATATAATCTTCCATAAATTTGTTATCCTTCTTTTTGAAAGAAAACGATCTCCTGGGTTCACGAGGAACCTTGATCATTGCTCCATATTTGTTAGAAAACATCATATAGCTTCCATCATTCATTATATATCCCCCAATCATGGAAGACCAATCTCTTCCAAGGACAACTTCATATATATGTTGGAGGAAGGTCCACCACCACAATAGTGAAAATTGTAATCCAGGCATAAAAATCCTTAATCTCTCCATAGGATTGTACCTTCTTGGAATTAATTGCATAGATGTTCTCTCCTGTTTCATAGTACTTGGTGCATCTCATGCCAAGTGCCTCCATCACCTCCAAAGGCATGATGTTGTTTGTTGCACCAGAATCTATCAGACAGTTGTGGAGCACAAGGTCATGATTTTCTATTGAAATGTAGAAAGGTGGAACTTTTCCTCTTAATTTCACCATTGATGTATTCTGACTATGATTCGGGTTTGCAATAACTTCTTCAATTCTCCCATCTGGCTCATCCAACAGTTTTAGGATATTTTCCCTAACTGGTTCTAAAGGTTGTCTTATTGATGTCTTCTTCTTTGATTCTTACTTGATGGTACCCTGAGCTCAAGTCTATCTTTGAAAATATATTTGCTCCTCTTAGCTGATCAAAGAGGTCATCAATTCTAGGTAGAGGGTGCTTGTTCTTTATAGTGGACTTATTCAGTTGTCGAAATTCAATACACAGCCTCAAATTTCCATCCTTCTTTTTGACAAAGAGTAGCAGTGCTCCCCAAAGCGAAACACTAGGACGTATGTATCCTTTCTTCAACAATTCTTCCAATTGCATTTGTAATTATTTCAACTCTAGTGTACTCATTCTGTAAGGCGTTTTTGACATCGGGGCAGTTCCTGGCACTAAATCAGTAGAGAAATATATCTCCCTTTTTGGTGGCAAACCTGGTATTTCTTGGAATACATCCTCAAATTCTTGTAGTACCGAAAAATATTCAAGGCTTGGCCCCTTTGTCTTTTCTGGCTCCTCCACATGGGTTGCATACAATTGACATCCTTTTCTGAAACACCTCTTCAGCTGTAAGGTTGAAATGTCTCTTATAGAGATGGGTCTTGGAACTCCTCCCACGGTGCTTTGTTTTCCATCTCCATCAAGACATGTAAATGTCTTGCTATGAAAATCGAGGACAACATGATGCTTGTCCAACCAATACATTCCAATTAGAATATCATAAGACCCCAATGGTATGATATTTAGATCAACACTAGTATTCACACCATTAAGACTTATGGAAAAACCTCTGAGCATATCATGGATTCTCCTTTTGGTTTCAGTGGCTAGTTGAACCAAACTTGATTTTCCAATCTTACTTTTCTCCAAATGTAATCTATCCACTATTTTAGGATCAATGTAACAATGACTTGCTCCCAAATCAATTAAAATAGAAACAGGATGATTTAACTTCCACCTCGATCATATTGGATCGGTACTCTACTTTTCAATCATCTAAGGTTGCATAAATCCTTCCCATTCATTCTATTGTTGTAGCCTCTTTGATCTGAAAAGATCTTTTACACGACTATGGTTGAGTTATTAAGCATGTTTGATTAACCAATTAGGAAGCTTAATGAAAGAGGAAGAAGTTATAGAATAAGTATGAAAGCTATATAAACATGTACAGAACTAAAATGAAGCATAAAACAGCAGCAAACCATAACACCAATGTGATAACGGAGTTCGGAAATCTCGCCTATGTCTTTGGGCCTTTGTCTCAGTGGGTGAGGTTTTCTTATTTATGTTCAAATCTCAATAAGTACATCACATCAATACCAAAAGGTTGCAAAAGTGATCTGGTATTGTTCTACTAGATCTCAAGAACCCAACAGAAGAAATGACACTCAAATCGGATGACCAAATCTCCCAGAAATGACCTGCAAAGGTGTGCTCCTCAACAGCTTCCCTGCATAAAAATGGATTTGGCTTCGCAAATATTCAGCATAAACTTGTTCTGAATATCCTCCAATGGCCTCAAGAAGGCCTAGTTTATATATATATCTGAATTCGGTAACCATCTCCCAACTTCCCCCCAAGATCGTCAACAACATTGTATATCATCTTAAGGAGGTTGGAAGTCTTTTGTTGATTTTTAACTTATGTGTTTCCGATTTTACTTTTATCATTCTCTTTCTCCTCATTTTCTTTTTCTTTTTCTTTTCAAAATTCTCTTTATTCTTGGACTTATTTACTAGTGCCTGTGTTTGGACAACGTTTTATTGTGAGATAGGATCAGTTTTATCTTCTTCAAGTATGTACATGGATATATCGCATCCATCCGTCTGTACATATTCCAAAATTTCTTCTGGCATATAATCATTTTCTCATTCAACCATTTTCTCATTGTATGGCTCATCAAGTATTACTGCATTCAGAGTTGGCGGTCTGGGAACCCTCTATATTTGTTGGTTCTCGGCATTTTCAAACCTCATTATTTTTTCTTAGGCAAGGTTCCTTGTTTGTTCTGGAACTGTCATCCTCGTATTAGGAATGAAATTATCATTCCTTCTTAGTCTTGTTATTTAATTCTTCATTTTTATGATGGTTCTATTCATATGTGCAATCTCTATTCTTTGCTTCTTCATCTCTTGAGCTACAACGGGATCCATTTTCACATCTAAGATAGTTACTTTAAATAATCCTCCATCGACTTCTTGATTTTCACTAGGCCTTGGCTTTTGCTCCCCATTCTTCTTCGAACTATATGCTCCTTGATAAAAAATATTCAAGCTATTCATCTTCCTTTGCACTCTTCCAAGGATAATGCCAGGGTCAGAGCCTATTTCAATCATGATTTCCTCCATCTTCATAGCTTTGATCATTGCTTCATCTAAAGTATCAATTTGAGAATATCTAATAAAGAAATTCGCATTGGATGGCATGGCATTTTTGTAGCAACCAAGTATTGTTGGACCATTAGGACTCTTTTCTTCATGGATTTTATTCAACGTTTTATTGAATCTCAAATTGAAATCTCTTATCATCTCATTTTTCTTTAGATAGATTTAGGTGAAGTTGGTGAGAAGAGTATGGTAAGCGATCGAAGGAGAAAACATGTTTAAGAACATTATTTCAATATCATCAAATGAGTCAATTGATCTCGTGGGAAATGATGTGGGCCATTCATAAGCTTGGCTTGACAAAGTTTGGAGAAACAACCTTACCATTATATCATCATGTTCGATAAGATGGAAATCACAAACATCCAAAATAAATCAAAATGTCTTTTAGCATCAATCATTCCATCTTTGGAAAACGCCTTCAAAGTACCTTTAGGAAGAACAAGGAGTTCATGTTGTTCTCCTCGAAGGTTAAGGGGGGAGTCTCTTACCCTTCTTCTTATATTTCTATACCTTTCTTCTCGTCTTTCTTCATGTCTTTCTTCATGTCTCCTTTCCTCTCGCCTTTATTCATGTATTTCTTCTCTTTGGTCTTCTCTATTAGCCATGTCTGGAAGTTTCTCCTTTTCTTCAAGAGGATGATTTTCAACTTCTGAGAAGCACAGCTACTTGCTCTTGCTTCTGGTGATTGGTCCTTTGTACTTGTCCAACTTCAATTCATGTCTTTCTCTTGTTCTCTTCGAGCTTGTATTTCGTTTCTCCAATCTTTCCTTTCGTATTTTCTTTGTCTTCGGAGAATTTCTCTTTCTTCTTCTTGAACTAGTATTTCCCAAGGCCTTTCTAGTTATTCTTTAGTTTCATCTATTCTTATTGAAAGATTGTATAACTGGGGCATAATACTTCATTGGTTGTTCAATTCAATTTCTAACTGGGGTTGGTTATCATGAGGAAAATTCATATGAGTTTATGGTATAAAACCAACTTTAAATCTTCAAGTTTGTTCCCTAGTATGGTCGCCAAAAATGTTGATGCTTGAATCCCTCTGGACCGAAACGACAACTTCACAAGGATATAAATACTCCTGCATTTTTAGAGAGGTGGTACTCCTCTTTGGATTGTTATTTTCTTTATAATTTCAAATAAAGAATAATATAGGACCATATCACGAAATATAGTCCAATCTTTAATGCTCAAGAAAAATTAAAGTGTTGAAAAGTAAAAGTATATTTATAAAAGAGAATTCCTGAGAAATGGACCAAGAATCTCAAACATCATACATTACAGAAAATAAAAATGTCCTCAGATCCATCATAGTAGAAATAAAGATTCTAATCATGTTAAAAATAAAAGAAGATGGACCATTTCCATAAGAGAACTTTTAAAGAGTAATACTTATTGAGCTCAAAAGAAGATTTTGATATATCAACTTCACGTACTTTATACTCAAAACTTAGAGTTATAAAATACAGTCAAAATTGATCTCAAATTAGTTCTCTGGGATTTCTGAAAAAATAATAATGTCTATTACAGCGCATGAAATTCAAGCGTTTGTCCAGTGGACTGGGATTGGGGCTCCCGCGGACCATAAAACAAATATGTACAAGAAAGTATGAAATAGAAAGAGGAGCATGGGCAGATCTTGAACATCAAGATCTGGAAAGAAGACAAAGAAGAAATGTATCAGGATTCAGTTATACTTTTCTAGTTAAAGAAGAAGAATAACTAGATGAAAATACGATAAGGGAAGAAATATGTGATTAGCATAGACTTACTATGATGGAATCTATATTTACTTACTTGTTGTTGTGTATTTTGTACTCTTGTTTGTGGAAGTTAGAGGGTCGGTTGTAACTGCTTCTGTTGATATCTCAGAAATCTTAGCAATAGAGTTGTTTAACCATTTTTTAATATAGTCCCTTAATGGGGAAACGGTCACTTCTTGTTTCACTTTAATATTACACAACTTGTGCTCGACTTCTCTATAGTCAATAGATAGATTTTGCAAAGTATTTTCAATATCTTCATTTTTATCGGTATATTCAACAAGATAGTTGTCGATATCATCATGTGTGAACTCAACCATAGTGTCAAACTTTTCAGCTGATGCTTTCTTCAGTCCTTCAATTTGTTCCTCAAATTATTGTCGATTCATAAGCATTTAAATTGAGATAAATTCTGGGTCCAAGACTTCAATGGTGGTGCCAGCAATATCCAATCCAATAATATTTGAATATGCTTACGTTCTCTTTAGTGACACGTCATCTTATTGCATTAACAATCCCTTTAATACATTGATTATTTCAATCCAATGGGCCTTTAATTGTTTGATATGGCTCTGGGAGGGTAGATATTCTTGTTTTCTCATCTGGTTTGTCATCGCTAAGACCTTTGCTACAAAATTTACAACTCCATCAAAATAAAAACCTGCATCATTTGTCAGATCTGTACCCAAATATTCCTTGGTGTTCTGCACTCTGAGGCCGAGAGAGGCAAATCTTTTTTCCAAATCCCATAACTCTAAAATCAATGACATCCTTTTCTTCATATTTTCCTCAACAAAATGTCGAGTGGAAATAATCAAATTTGAAATTCCTTTTAACTCCTGAACTTGATCCTGAGATTTATTGAAAACTCTTATTCGGCTAAATCATGGCAACTAGGGTAGCCAGAATGGGTGGAAGCAGAAAAGTTTCTTTTGATTCCTTGAATATTTCTTTTAGTTGATCGTTTTCCTCCTCCATATTAGCAATTGAAAATTCCAATGCATCCCATGTGACCTTGTGAATGGAAGACAACTTTGATGATAACATGTTCTGAGTACCAATGGTAGATCATGTTTTTCCTCTCTTACTCTTTGAGGTCCTCTCAAAAATAATTTTCTTAGAATCTTTATCAAATGAGGCATTATGAAGAGAAAAAGTTTCTTCATAAAAAAAAATCTCATCCTGATAGAAAGTGTAGAAATATGTGGTACATTTTCTGTAGCAGGATCTTCTACGTCTGTGAAGCAAATATTCTCGATATCAACATCCAGGTCCATGTCATCCAGCAACATATCAGGTTCAGGTGCATGTATTTCTCCTCCCCCTTGCTGAGAATTAGTCATTTTCCTTTTGACCTTTAATTTGTGGGGATTTTCTAAATTCCCCTTAGGAGGGTTTTTCTATTCGTCATCCCCTGAATTACTACTCTAGGTTTTTCTTTGTCGGGTCACTTTGGGATGAGGGTTTACCTTAGGTAGAACACTTCTTTGAGAAACAATGGGTGATTGAGCACTCTTTTCATTGGAGGGCTTGCCTCTCTCCTTATGGGGTTTTGTGGTGCCTATGATAGTCTCTATATCGTTGGGGTTTCTATGAACTTCCTGAACATTAGGGTAATGACTATCACCCTCTTCTTCTCCATATATAAGGGTGTTGATGAGTAAGGGGTTGATCCCGACTTAAACCATATGATTGTGAAAAATTTGATCAGGTTCAAACCCCTTGATCTCTTCTGCAAACCTCATGTTGAAATGGTCGAAATAGGAAGCATATTCGTCAATCTTAGCAATTCCTCTTAAGAGAATTTTGTCAACCTTCCAAGGCGAAGAGATGAAATACTTTTTTCTTTTCTCGTAGAAGGTATGAAACCAGGATTTGTATTATCTTTCCACTTCTATAATAAATAATTTTTCAGACACATAATATGGAAGAAATATGGGTTTTTCGTGAGAACAAAAAACCCTAATGATATTATAATCATCCATTTTTTCAAGAATTCATTTTCCATTTAGAAATGTTGAGGATTATAATGAGATCCAAGAAGTATCTTCTCACAATAGTAACTTTTTAGAATCAGACATGAAATCATTATATTCTTCATAAAAATGGTGGCCAACCTTTTTCCTCCACAGAGATTGATACCACATAGTTACATGGTAAACCTTTGAGTTTACCCTTTTAGCAATGCTTGATCCCTTAAAAACATGACAGAAAGTGATGGAAAACACCAAATAAGATGCCATATAAAATTTATTCTCGGTCTTGAAATTTATTAGTTGTGTAGTAACCTCATTTGTGAAAATCTTCACCCAGTCAAAGATTGTGTTCTCATGAACAGTGGAATGCAATATATACAATGCTAATCGAGGAATAGTTTTTGTAGAATCTTGACCAACAACTTGAGTGAATATCCAAGAAATTTTTTTATATGGGTCTTTTAAAGAACTAACCCGAATCCTAGATAGGTCTTCCGGCATTGAGGCAAGATCTTGTAGATATTATTGTAGAAGTTCTATTCAATTATTTTTTATTTTTAGAAAAATCTTGGTTTCTTCTCCTTTGTAGACCAGGTTCGGCTCTGACAATCTCAACATCTTCTTAAATACTGAAGGTGCCAATGAAACAGGGGATTCGCTTTGCAATGGGATGGTTCTTCTGTTCTGTACAAGTTTATCGATGCACAAGGTGATAATATCTTTGCATTTAAAAACCTATGGGATGCAACCAACAAGAGCTATCCCTGATGTCCAGACTTTATTGTATTTTTTATCCAACAAGTTTGAATAGTAACAATATGACCCAGACCAATGATAGTTCTAGTCTTCTTTGGCGAACAGGTTCAAGGTATCCCTACATAAATGTGGTTTTCTCATGGTTTTCTTCGGCAAGTTGGCGAACATCTTTGTAATACTACTTAGCACAACAAAATGACCCTTAAGTTAGATTTATTTGGATGAAATCATTAACTTGAAATAAATATGAATTGCCTCGATATAAACATAATTAATTAACGACCTTTTCAGAAATGAATTTAGCAGTTGAGTTTGTAAGAATAACATTAAATGTGACTCGATAAATGTGAAAGAATGGAACACGTCATGGCAGAGAGTCGGCGTGAATGTTGGGAACAGTCGGCGTGAATGTTGGGAACAAAAATGCAAGTCCAAGAGTTCACGATAGATGAAGTGGATGTGAAATGGTCAAGTGTTGAGGTTTATCGGATGGCTTGTGAGAAGTGAAAAAAGAACAAAATGTAAGTCCGCAAGTCTGTGAGTCCATGATATAGAAAATAAACTAAGTGTATGGGAGGACTGATCTTATAAGAAAATAATACATTATACACGTCCGTGAATCCATGAATCCTCCAAGCCACGAATATGGAAAAAGCGACTAAGTATGGTAACTTCGATAAAACCAAGAAAGGGAAAGGATGTATGGGATATATAGGGAAGAAAATTGATAGAGGGGGAAAGAATGGTGATAAAAAAGAGGGAAGAAAGAAGAGAAGGGGAAGAACAAAAAGGGATTCAATAGTGGGTCTACAAACTGAAAAAGGGTGTTGATAATAAAGTTGAGAGGTATAAAGAAAGGCTAGTAGAAAAAGGGTATTTGCAGAAGGAAGGTATACATTTTCATGAAATTTTGTCACCAGTTGTTAAGCTTGTTTCAATTCGTATTGTGTTAGCACTCGTTGCTTTACTTGATCATGAGTTAGAGAAGCTAGATGTTAAAACAACGTTTTTACATGGAGATTTGGATGAGGAAATATATATATGGAACAATCAGAAGGGTTTTTTCAGGATCACAATAAAAGGTTTGTTTGCAAACTTAAGAAGTCATTGTATGGCCTAAGGCACTCTCCCAAACAACAGTACAAGAAGTTTGATTCCTTCATGGTGATCCAAATTTTTTCAAGAAGTGAATATGATCATTGTGTTTACTTTAAAAAGTTGGAAAATGGCATATTCAGTATTTTGGTGTTATTTGTTGACGATATGTTTGTTGCAAGTAAAATCATGGTTGAAATCAACATGTTAAAGGCTTAGTTGGCTAGGACGTTTGATATGAAGGATCTAGGACCAACAAAACAAAGCTTGGGCATGGAGATACACAGAGACGGGAAAAATGGTAAGTTGTGGTTATCACAACAGAAGTATGTGGAGAAAATACTTATGAGATTTAGTATGAATAATGTGAAACCAGTAAAAATTCATTTTTCTTCCCATTTTAAGCTTTCTTCAAGTTTATTTCCTAGTAATGATGAATAAAAGGAGTATATGTCTCGTGTACCATATGCTAATTCAATAGGAAGTTTGTTGTATTCGATGGTAATTACTAGACTAGATATTTCGCATGAAGTTGGTGTTGTTAGTAGATACATGGAAAATCTAGGTAAAGAGCATTGAAAAGCAGTGAAATGGGTGCTTCAGTATATTAGGGGCACAAGTAAATATTGCATCGCCTATAATGGTTGCAATTATTTAGTCTGTGGTTATGTCGATTCAGATTTTGCAGGTGACTTGGACAAAAGGATATCAACTTCAGGATATGTCTTGCAGGTGGACCTGTTAGTTGGATGTCAAAGCTTCAAAACATCGTTGTTTTATCCACTACTGAGAAAGAATATATAGCTGCCTCACATGCTTGAAAGGAGGCAATTTGGTTAAAAGGTTTGTTGGGTAAGTTTGGAAGGATGTAGGACAAGGTGAAACTATTATGCTATAGTCAAAGTGTTATTCATTTGGGTAAAAATACAGCTTATCATAGTAAGACAAAGCGTATTCTTGTTAAATACCATTTTGTATGACAGGTTACTGATGAAGTTGGAGTGGCTTTGGAAAAAGTCCATACTAAAGAAAATTGTGCATACATGTTCATGAAACTAGTATTATTAAGGAAGTTGTGGTGGTGTTTGTCTTCTCTTGGCTTACGGGAAAGGTGAATTGTTTTCAAGGTGGAGATTATTGACACATGTCAACTAATTTCCCTCTATTATTGGGATATGGGCGGATTTCTTGGCTCTTACTATTTTTCAATTAGTTTAACCAAATTAGCTAAAAATAGAATATGGTTAGCTAAAACTAGAATATGGACATGTGTAACTATTTAATCAGTTTGTGTAACTGATCAGTTTGTGTAACTATTTGATAGATACTATATATCTATGTATGCCCATAGAGTCAAATGCAGAATGTGAGATGAGTGTGAGGAAATGGTTGTAATCTCGTTATAGTTGTTGTAATTCTCCCTTAAACAATAAGAATATTGATTATCATTTCCCTAAATCGTTGCGTTCAATTGTGTGTTCAATTGTGTGATTTTTTTTTCTCTGGTTATTTTTCCATTAATCTGTGTCTGTTTGGCTTCCGTTACCTCAAGCCCAAGAAAGATTGACCCTGAAAATCCTCAAGCCAAAAAAATGACTTCAGGTCAATAAAGGGTAAAATATCACAAGATATCTAGTCTTTTAGTTTGAGGAGGAGGAAAGGCTTATGCCAGTGCCGCATTTGGATTTGTCTTTGCAGCTAGGAGGGCCTTGAAAAACCATGAGTGCAGTGAACCTAGGAAGAGAACAAGGTGAGTACAACGAACCAGGGAGGATCAACATCAATCAATACACTGGTTCACCTAATCGGAGTGGAAACTTTGCAATATCTAACAATGCACAGATAAACACCGACTGATACACATTGAATACTTTCACTACTATCGCCATGCATAATAGGTGTGGTGGGTCTCTATGTGCAAGTTTCTCAGAATCGACGAGGCTGGAGGTGTTTTCAGTGGGATATCTGGACAATATGCAACCAAAAGGTCTGTACATGCAACGTCAAAGGGTTATGGATATCAAACCATAGCTACAACCTGTAAAAACCTGTCAAATATTGGGCCAACTTGCTCGCTCGATCGCATGGCTCCATGCAGCCTATGCATAGATTCATCTGAGTGTTCCACGATCCGATAAGAAACGAAAGGTAGGTGGTCTTTTTCATTTTCCTTTTCTGGATTGGTGAAGTTACATTCCAGTCCATTTTCATAAATGAATAGGGTTTCACGTTCAATCTGTGACTGGGTTTGACTGGCTTTCGGGAAGGTGAGGCGGTGAGGAGAAGGGGCACACTCTTTTCCTTTCAAAGCCATGAGGAACATATGCACACTCTCACCCTTTGGATTTCAAGGCAGGGAGGAGAAGACACGCATCGATTTCAAGGTAGTGAGGAAAAGACACACATCGAGGCATTGATCTGTGTAGGGTTCCAGGGTTAGAATTTCAAACTGTTAAAGGCCGTCAAATTTGACGGTTTCTACTATTTGAATGTCTGTTTTTTCAGTTTTAAAGAAAGAGATGGACGGTTTCCTGAGATTTTTAACCGTATTTGACGAGAAAATTGACTCGTGACGGAAAATTTGCTCGTAAAATTCCATCCACAGTACAAGCACAGGCTTGACTGTTGTGCATTGACAGGCTTGATTGTTGTGACGCGCATCGACTGCATCGACAACCGACAGATCATATCAGCCAATGAATATGAAAAATCATATAAATTACTTTTATCTATTTTAAAATCAATTTTAAACACTAACAAATACCTAAATAATATTTACCTCCACGAGGGTTATTTAGTCCCATCAATATGGGATTAGGCCAATAAAAATTAGAAATATAATTTTTCAAAAATAAAAGAATTTTATTTTAAAAATAAATAATATTAAAAAACATTGGAAAAACTCTATAAAAAAACATCGCAAAATGGACCAACTAATACACAAAACACAAGGCCAATGCTAGAGTCCCATCCTAGAGTCCCTAGTCAGAGGACTAATAACATGTTGTTGATATTATAACACTACATGTATGTTGTAAAGTTTAATAATTAATCCAACCATACAAAAAATCAAGTTCAGTGTTTGGTAAGGCCATTATTTATTTAAAATAGTTCTAATAAATTAATACATTCACATGTATGCATGATCAATCTTTTTTTTTAACCATGGGAACAGCAACCTCCCAAGAGTATATCCAACAGCCCGCAAGCCAGATATACCAATAACTTGTGACTCAGCAGGGGCCGAGACGTCCCGAGGCACCACCTAAGTGAAACCTCTATCCCAGGGGTCGTCTACCCTTCTAGCCTTGTCACAACGGGCCAATATGAGGCATGATCAATGTATGCATGATCAATCTTGTGTATTATTAGACAAGATTTTAAAAACAAATTATTATCAATGAGGCTTAATAATGATAATAACCCTATAACAATGCCCTACTTCTAATTTATTAAGGATTTAAGAAATTTCTAAACTACTATAACATAGTTATTTGATAGTGTTGCAAATGTTTTTCTAGAAATTTGTCTACATAAAAAGTTAGACTTTTAAGTGATCTATAATTTTGATCATTTTTTTAAAGATTTGGATTGATTCAAATTTAGGCCAAACCTTTGAGAACTTCATTTTACCATGCAAAGAATTTAGATCATAGTGGAACTTTTATCACGCTTGAAATTTTTGTTGAATTCTTATTATATTTTTGACTAAAAAGAGAGTTCTTTTACTACAATATTAGGTAGGTGTGACGTGTAGAGCCTTAAAATCCCTACAAGTCATGCCAACTTTTACATCCATCAACCATGTGTTTTGGATTATGCCCTGAGTTGTGGTTTGTGTATCTTGCTTATCACCGATAGAAACTTATGACACATTGAAGCCTATCTATCAAGCAATGGCGCCATTTTCCATTAATTCTCAAAATTGATACACTGCCACTACAGTTTGATAGTGGACTCAAGATTCCTGAACTCTCTAGTCGTCCATGGAAAATCTATGTGGCTATTATTTTCTCCTTGTAAAAGTTTATGTTCATGAGATTAATTTGATGTGTGTCGTGATTTCCTTATCTTTATGGGATGAATAAACATAAAGGAAAAAATATTCAAGAAACTTGTTCAAAATTATTCAAGTTACTTGCTCTAGGGAGTCTTAGTGCCCTATATCTTCAAACAAAGGTAATCCTCTAAATTTTCAATTAGTGTATTAACTTAACCCTATGTGAGTTCTATCTTTGTAGGGGATACAACTACACAAACATATCCTCCTTGCAACGAAGAATATTCAAGAAGCTTATTCAAAACCATTCTAATTACTTGCTATAGAGATTCTAAGTGCTTAATATCTTTAAGGGGACAACAAAGGTAATCCTCTAAATTTTCAATTAGTGTATTAACTTAACCCTATGTGAGTTTTATTTTTGTAAAATATATCTTTGCACAATCACAAACATATCCCCTTGGAAGCAAAGAAGATTCAAAAAACTTATTCGAAACCATTCCATTACTTGCTATAGGAGTAGTGCCCTATATCTTCAAGGGACAATAAAGGTAATTCTTTGAAGTTTCGATTAGTGTCTTGACATAATCATATGAAAGAATTTATATTTTTGTAGGGAATACCTCTGCACAAACACAAACATATCCTCTTTGCAATGATATTTTTTCACACGTCCATTTGGCTCAATTAAATGAAGGTGATACTATGAACTTGGTCCTCTCCCATGACAAGGTTTTATTCAAATTAGGGCGCAAATTGCAAGTTTCAAGTTTCTTTTTTCATGGGTGCAATTCTATAAGTCCCTCTTCTCCTCCTAAAGTGAATTCATTTCCATTAACAACTTGACGTAGAGATCAAAGCACTGTCTTTAACCATGTAAATTGTTATAAAGACTACCTATGTATGGCAATACTAGCCCAACTTCTTTCAATTTGCATGTTCTTACTCAAGCGAACAAAATTGTGAATTTATTTCCTTAATTTTGATTTTTTTTCTACAATGCTAAATTATATTCTTGAATAATTATAACCATGGGGAGGTTACTCTTAAAGTTCAACCAATATTGCTTGAGTGCAAATAGGAGGTATTCAATTTGTTTAATATATATTTTGGTATAGTGGTAAAAAATGGAAGGAAGGGATTTTAAATTATATGAGAGAAAATTATTTTAATAATTGATATAAGTTTTTTTGAAAAATGATACAAAATGTAAAATGATCAATTAATAATTATAAATCAATTTATGTTTTTTAGGAAAGAGGTTAAACTACAACTGAAGGTAGTATTTGGTTTCATGTACAGATTAAGACTAGAAGCTATTTGAAAGCACATGACCCCATTATTGTAGCCTCAATGATGACAATACAACATATTGGTTTTCTTGTAGATACTATCTACGTTAAAACTAATTGTTGGTCACAGAGTAAGATCTAAAACTACTTCTAATTGGTTAAGAGCTCATCTTCCTCAAATGTAAGGAAACAAGTTAATGGCCCAAGACCTAGACGCATGTAGCAAGAGTGAAAGTATGCCCCCTTACATACAATCGGTAGGTTATTTTAGGTGGCATGGTTTTTCTTGAACAACAATGATGAGTCAGCTCGCATTGATGAATAGTAGCCAATGATGGTTGTCCTCATTGTTGGTTAACAACTAAGTTACAATGGGTTTTTCCACCATCAAAGAAGCAAAAAAAATGATTATAAATCAATTTATCATTATAAGATTATAAAAATACAAAAAAATATGATTACCTGGATGGGGTGACACACGAGAGTCAGATGGATCCCCATGCAAATTTATGATATGACCAACCCCGTACCAAGATGCAACCTAGTTTCATCATGCTTGATGTGAGGGGAAGAAGGGTGACGGAGAAAGGACATAGGGATAGAATTGGGTTTATGGTTCGCCTGGTGCATCATAGTTTATGTAATGTGTCTAGATTGATGGGAATGCAATCTATCATGAAAACAAGAGGGGACTCGTGCTTTAGTTATGCTGCAAAGGCTAGCCTAGACGATTGTGTGGAAATTCCACATTACATGGTTGTGGATGGATCCTAGGGATCACTCTGTTTTCTTGTGCAAGGACTTTTACTATATTTTTCATAGAGGTTCTCAAGAGTGTGATTGGAAAGAGTGGTTGGGGTCCCTATCTATTTGTGGTGGTATTTCCCTCACGGGATTGGGGGTCCAAGGGAGCTACCCAACTTCTTGTTGATTTGAGCATTCCTTCTGGTCGAAGCTCGAGGAATAAGGTCCATGGTAGAGGGGATTTGGTGGGTAGGCTTCCAATTTTCATATGCAACTCTATGTGACTAATTTCATATCTAAAAATTGCTTCCTAGTGATCTAACAGTAAAACCCTAGCTATTATCATTGAACAACTTTACATTGAAATTATTGACTAAAAACACATGCAGCAGAAACACAAAGATCATAGATGAATCATCAATACACAAGAGACACAAGAATTATGTTCTGTAAGTTTATCCAATCCTTCAAGTCTAAGGACAAAACCAATCCTCTCAATGTCACCAAAACTGAGGACAAAACCAGTCCTCTCAACCAATACAATGTCACCAAATCTGAGGACAACCTAGTCCTCCAATATACAAAATAGAGACCAAACCTCAACAATATTCTAGAAATCTCCTCTGCCCATGAATCTGTTGTAGACTACATGTACGGCCTTCTGACATCACCTGTCAGCCTGTACGGATTTTTACCTACCCAAAAAAATATATACATGATTCACCTTACTAGCAACCCGCGTATATACGTTGTTTGTTCCACTACAATCTGTGTATACCCTATATGTGATTCATCCTTCTGCAATATGTGTATACCCTATATGTAATTCATCCTTCTGCAACCCACGTATATACGCGCTTCGTCCTCCTGCAAACCATGTATTGTATGAAAAATTCATTCCACATGTACGACCTTCTTCACTTCTCTCTTTAGGGCCAGATTTTCCACCTTGCAGACTTTCCCATTGTTGAGATCACCAAGCGACCTACCACAAGTGAAGACTCACTTATGCTAACTCCATTCTTCCACAATAATCATATAATGTCATAATAACTCCCTCCTTTATATAGGAGTCCAAAAGAGTGTGTCAAGAACTCTTTCACAAGTCAACATTAAATTAGAATATTTTAATCTCCTCTTGTGGGTGTGGAACCCCATCACAAGCCCACAAGACCCATCATCTTTCCCATAAGGCCCTAGGCTAATTTCTAGGCCGATTTAGACCAAACAAAAGGTAAAATTGGTTCCTACAAAAATTCCCACATGCCTAGCACCTTGGCCTCTAATGGGAATACCTCTCAAAGCTACAAAATCAACATAGGCTTAGGTGGGGCTTTAAGGTGAGGTGAGTGATTCAATTTTTCTGTAGTGCCTGTGGGTGTCTTATTCGTCGGTACGTTGGGAGGGTTGAGAGATGCTACGATATCCCTTTATTAGTCATGACAACACCCTTCAGAGGTAGGAGTTGGTTCATTTTCTAGTTCATGGCTCAAGCGATACTTACTTTCCATACCTCTAGACGACTGGGTGACATGGAAGACTTTGTTGACATGGAAGTTATAGAGTCCAGTGTGAAGGGACAACGAGGAAGGCATAAGAAGGTTAATATTTGTTCCACAAGTGAAGCCACCTTTCCTATTGTATCTAGAGTTGAACAAGCAGCTAGGAGAGCTAACCAAATATTCCACTGGAAATTGGCAACTAATATCAAAGAGGAGTTTTGTGTTCTGGAGGAAAATTTCTTACAAAAAAGGAAGCAAGTGGCTAAAGAGTAGATTAGTAAGGAACTTGAGGGTTGGTTCTCTGACTCCAATTTTTCAAGGAGCAGAGACACTGAGGTGTTCAAGGAAACCGAGCACTACTAGTTAGCGAAGGCATTAATAGCCCAAGTGCTCGAGAAGCAAGGAGCCAAGTATGAGGAGCTATTGGAAAGGTTCATGCTATTTGAGCCAAATTTGAAGTGGTCTACAGATTGGTCTTCGGCATTGTAATTAAGGTGGTTGATGGAAAGGATGGTGCTTAACATTCTTAGGGAACTTCGGCCAATCTAGTCATCATCGATGAGGATGTTGCACTGGATGCTTGTCTGATAGCCTCCGATCTTCATGCATTCAAACCTTCGAGCCCTATTAACCAAGACTGATAAGTATTTATATTGTTTCCATGTATAATCTTCCCATGATAGTTACTATATGCAGTTGTTTAGTTATGTCTTAACATTGTTAGTATTATGAACCCTTTCTTGATTGGTTAGTTTATAGGAGGTCTAAAATCTCTACCTGATAATTAGGTATAAACATGAAAACTTTGATATAGTGAATTTGGTATTTTGAGATTCTCCAAAGTATAGTTTCCTCTTTTGACAAGCCATAATAAACCATGAATGTAATTTTTTTATATAATATATTAATACAAATCAAATTTACTTAAAAAATGGTTTTATAATTTATAAATATATATATTTTGAAAAAAAACCATTAAATAAATTTTAAAATTTTTTGTTTATAGTTGTAACATAGAGAAAACTGAAAATTCTTATACCGACATTGCAACTACATAACCTTGTTAAAACAAACTATTAAAAAACAATTTAACTACCTAGAAAATGATGACTTCACATGGGACAACAAATCCACATGCTTGTCCTTTTTACTTATGTATGTTTCATAGTTCTAAAGATTGTCCAACATCTTTTAGATATATGAACACTTCTTCACATGTAGAATATTAATGCTTGAAGGAAGCCCCATGTCCCGAGGAACTTACGAATCTTCCAAAGATGTAGAACCTTAATAATGTGTCATCATATTTTTAATTAATGACAACACCTAAAGAGATGTATCATGATCATTTTTTAATTAATGATGATTCGGTGCATTGAGGG
>SNQJ01S0158441.1:11125-21551 GCA_010110895.2 Picea sitchensis
GAAAAAATGGCTTTCTATTAAGCAATATGATAATATGATCTAGAATCAATAAGCTACTCATTAGAAGAAGTAGGTGTTGCATTGAAGAAAAAACAAAAGTAGAAATTGCATATCCATGAGAAGAAGAGTTAGAAGAAGAAGAAGCAAGATTGATGTTGTGCTTCTTCATTGTTGTTTCGAAGGCCTCAATCTTCTTAAAAACTTTAGACTCCAAATGACCATATTTCCCTAATCCATAAACAATAGGCCTATAGCTTGTCTGTTTTGTCAACATAAATCGTCTACAGAAATAACATTTTCAGTGTCTTTACAATTCAGAGTTCAAGCTTCTTCATTCCATCTAGTTCAAATATAAGGAATGTTCCTTGTCTATAGATACAAAGAATTTTCAAATATAATGCCATGATGAAAACTTTCACTTCTACTCTCAAATTTCTTCTCTAGATTTGTGTCTCCAATTGCATGTGCAATAGCTTTCAGCTGATTCAGAAACTCATATGACCTCCTTGTCATGGGTATGATACTACCCTCAAATATACTTGTTCTTCTTATAACCTCTAAAAATGAGGCACCCTTGGACCAATGGTAGATGGCATCCATCAAATGTAGATGGGTTGTTGGCTCAACATACTACCCTATATCAACTTCTGACTTGCACTCACACTGTGCCTATGCAATCCATCGTGCACTATCTTGAAGTTAACACAATGGATTCACAAGTTCATTAGTCAAATGTACTTGTTCAAATGATATTTCACATGGAATGAAGTAGCTTGTAAGTGATGTTATTTTATGGTGATTTATCTCGTTGAATGTGCCATTGAACATAAATTATGTTACAAGAATTTTATCTCCTATGTCAATGCGACACGCAACCCGACCTTTTAGTTGCACCACACCATCAAAATCAATGTTTCCAAGTCACTTACGTGCAGTTGAGCGATTTTTTAAAACTCTGTAGGTGACTCTTGAGTGATTTTTTTAAAAAATTTGTAGGTGAACCATCAATTACACCAACAAATAGAATAGAGTGAATCATCGTGATTGGTACACATCAAAAAAATGTTTGATTTTTTTAATGTTGGGAGTAAAAAAGAACTAAAGAGAGTGATAATACATTTAACCATTTTTCCATCGAACAAACTGGGGAGTTCTTGTGGTAACACAATGTCAAAATAAGATTAAGCGAGATCATTCAATCACACAACAATATAAATACAACATAAGACAAATATTTCAAATGCACAATAGACACATAGTTTTTTCCATGGAAACTCCAAACGAGAAAAGTGGATTTGATGGGGATTTTATTAAGTAGGAAATTGATTACAAAAGAGTGAGCTACACATGGATTTACTATATTTTTACTCATGGGCAGGAAATTTACAGATGGCCATGGTTGAACAAAAATCTTCACTAATCATGGGACAAACTTAATGTCTTCTTCTCCTTTGATCATCAATCAAACTACTTCTTTGAGCTCTCATTTCTATTACTGCCCTTCTTTATTTCCTCCTCTTTGCTCCATTAAATGCTCTTCTTCATTACAATCTGAATTTTTAATGGGCTTCCTTGGAAGGTCAACTAGCACAATGGTTCATTTCAACTTCCAAGGGAATTTTGAACATTTTCTCAACTTTTCCAAAAACAATTAAGTGCTTATTACAAAGTTTACAAATAGATTTTTTGTGAGGATCCAATTAAGATCACACCCCGCCATTTGTAGGCTTTTTTTCACCAAAAGCTTTAACTGCCTTCAATATTCTTCTTCTTTTCCTTCAAGCATCCTCCAGTAAATCTCTAAGAAAGAATGCCTCCACTACAAGATGGAGGATAAGAACTTAATAGGGGTTTCCTTTGGCATGAGCCTATTGTCCATCTCATGGATAAATATGAAATTCACTGGTGTAATGGGTTGTTGAACGATCATTGTTCCTTGGGCTGCAAGCACAAGTCACTCCTCTTTCCCCTTGACCTTGATTCTCCAAGATTTATTCTCGGTTGTTCAGTTCTTGGGATGGTGTAATGTCCCCCAACTTAACTAAGTAACATCACCATGGAGAGTTACTCACAAATTAAAATTTTATGCCTTACTAGTGACAACAATACACACAGATTTAACCATTCTGCTACCATTATTTTAAATGCAACTACAACATGCTGAAATAAACATGAATTCAGTTAATAAACACAATTACAACAACATATAAATCATTCTCAAACATAGAGTTAATGCACAAAAATAAAACTCATAGTATAACTCAGATTCATGGTCAAACACTTATCTTTTCATAACAATTGTGCAACCAACTGCTTGGGACAGACGTTCCACCCAAACATAAACTTGTTTTTCTAGATATCAACAACAAATGACTCTAAGTTGGGGCTAGGAATCCACAAAAGAGGGTTTCTTTCACTACCCACTCACAACTCAGATAATCCCACAACCCACTAGCATTCTCCTATAACTATCTCGATTTCCACTAGCTCTCTTCCTCTTGACCTTCCCAACCCAAGGAATGTAACCCTTCACCTCTATCAGTCCATCAAGAATCCAATTCATTTATCATGGTCTCTTTGGACTAGGTAACCGTAATCTCACTATTGGGAACTCAAGGGAACTCAATGGTAAGAAAACTACCAGGAAAACAACAACAATAACTTATTGTTACAGTGCAACTCACACATGAGTTCACTCTTCAGGCCTAACGACCTGGTTCTTCTGCAAGCCTAACAAATTGCCTCTTTAGTATTTATCTCCAAAAATGCTCCATAATTTCCCCTCCAATGTTCTTCTCCTCTATTCTATACTTGTTGTTCATGTAAAAACATGATTGTTAAAATTGCTCCCTTTGGACATATGAATTTTATTTTTTTCCTCAAGCGAGTTGACTACTCACTCTCCCCAATGTTTATTGTACTTCAACTTCTTGTTCCCAATAACTACGGGGTATGACTTCTCACAGCCACCCTCTTACATGTATTCAATGATTGGGATCTCATACACTCGATTAGAAAATAGATGGTTCTCCACAATGATAATAAAATTTAGAAATATGGGTTTGAATTAATACCCATAAATAATTTCCCCCTTGGACCCCTCTTAGACACTCCATTCTCTTGTGGAAAACTCACCCCCCATCTTTTTCCATGTCCCCCAACAACTGGCATCACATTTAATTATTAAAAATTAGAAATACAATTCTCATATTACATCGCTTGGCCATAGCCACATTTCATTATATCTACATAAATCATTAATTAAACTAGGAATTATAGTGGGTATGTTACATTCCCCCTCCCCTACAATTGTGCACCATCCTCGGTGCACAACTCCATCTCAAAATACATATACAAATTTACATCACAATGCTTAGAAAATGAAAATTTCACAATTTTTATACTCCAACGACAGTTCCACCCATAATCCCTTGTTCCTACCAACCCGTTGAACCAAGGAATGTGCCCCCTTTAATGCTCTCGGTCTATTGGGATCCACCATTATTTTATCAGGGTTGTCAGTGTAGGTGACCAGAAATTTTGAGATGTGGTCCTAGAACTCTAGTTGCCCAAAATGGAGTTTTGATTTTAGCATTTTTAGCTTCTGTATTGTCAAAAAATTGTGGGTGTTCCTCTCACATGGTTTCTTCATTCTCCCATGTAGCATCTTCAGGATCGTATCAGTTCCATTAGACCTTTACCAAGACAATTGATTTGTTCTTGAGCACTTTGAATTTTTAGTCTAGGATGCACATTGGTTCCACTCAGAAATCGCCTTCATATTCTACTTGGATTACAGTCCAATCACTTATGTGGTTAGGGTCAAGAACATATTTATTTAATAATAACACATGAAATACATTATGTACTCTCATAGATGTAGGCAATGCTATAATGTATGCAACTAGACCTATCTTCTCTAAGATTTCAAAAGGCCCACAATATCTTGCTGCCAACTTTGGGTAGCAACCCAATCTTAGCAAAATTCTCTTTTCTTTTACTTTTAAAAACACATGTTATCCCACTTTAAAATATCTGAAAACTTTGTTCTTGTCTGCAATACTTTTATGCTTGTCCTGGGAAACCTTTAATTTTTTCTTGATCTTTGTCATTTGCTCTTCCATTTCCTTCAATAAATTTGGCCCAATAACAACTCTGTCTACCGGGTTATCCCAACTCACTAGTGTGTTACACTTCATGCCATACAATGCTTCGAATGGGCTCATTTTTAATGAGGAATGATATTGATTATTGTAAGCAAATTCCACTACGTGGATATAATCCTCTCACCTTGATGTCTATTCCATCACATACATTTTGAGCATGTCTTCAATTATTTTGTTGGTCCTCTCTGTTTTCCCATCCGATTATGGGTGATACATAGTACTAAGATTTAGATTTGTCCCAAATCCTTTGAACAAACCCTTCCAAAAATTGGATGTAAACTTGGGATCTTTGTCTCAAACTATTGCCTTAGGCACCCCATGTAGCCTAACAACCTCTTTCATGTAGATCTCTACAATATTTTTTTCCTTGTGTGTTGTAACATACCGAGCCTCCCAGGCTGGGTCATGCCACTGAAAAATTTCACGCTTTGATACCATATTGTAACGTCCCCCAGACCGCCCTCATTGGGGACAATGCCACTACTCCAAAACCAAACTTCTCTAATACAAGATGATTAAAATTGTCCATGCCTAGGCATAGAACTGTTGGGCTATGGCAGACATAGCTCTTTGTGGAATAATTCACATATAAAATTAACATAAATAAATAGAGATAATATGAAATCATACATGCAGCGAAACACATGATATTATTATAAGAACCACAAACATGCACTAAAATACATCATTAACCATTAAGCACATAATGATACTTATCTCTTAATTATAGTGCATTGAATGTGTGCAGACCTTCCACGAACCTCCTAGCCTTAGACCATGCTTCTCATCACTCTCAGGAGTGGATCACCCCTGAACTAAGACTAGACTCCACAGGGTAAGGGATTCCTAAGCTAGGCAAGGACAACATGAAGTTGCACCAGTCTACGGGGAGGATTTTCTCCAAGGAGCCACTTACTCCCACTGCTCACAGACTCTCATTCCCCACATTCCTGTCCCACCCTAGGAGTATACACCTTCACTGTCACACAGTCCATCGACTGTTCCACCTCCCTTCTAGGGCTTCAACAAGAGGCCAGACAAGAATTCTCAGAGCTCTATAGCTGCTATTGGACTCCCTCCAGGAGAACTCAATTCCCCAACAACTGTCTCACCTAAAGAGATTTGCTCATAGTCCTGAAAACCTACTTCTTCAACCAGGGGCCTAACAACCCACCTCTTCAAATCACAACAAAAAATCGGGTAAGGAAAGGGGACGACTCAACAAATTACAAAGGTTCGCAATGGAGGAAATGGCTATGGCTACGTGCTTGTTCAGTGCATGCGTGAACTACACTAGGGGTGTAAATAATCCTGAGGATGAACTCATGGGGAAAATGGCCAGATGAAACAGAGGTATCCTGTAGGGTACAGGTTTAGCAAGATATCAGTTCGGGCTCATTGCATAGGTTCAGGATGGTCGAGGGTTCAACAATGGTGTTCACAGTTTTCCTGCTTCCTGCTAGCTACGTGCGTGGGTGTAAGGAATGGAAAAATGATCCCAAAAATAATCAAAATCTCCACATATAGTTGCATGTGCCTGAGATGACACATGGCGCTCATGAAGCACGTTCCTCTCCATTTGGAAGTCGTTTCCCCTTCCCCAAAGGAACTTAGGATAAATTCATATCCTCCTTACAACATTTAGAATTATAATATATATTATTCTTTGAGTTTTAAGCTCTTAATATTAGCCCCTTTTCCAGCCTCTCAGCCCCCTCCCTTACCTAGGCTAGTGGAGCCTAGTACCCCATACTCTTTCATCGTTGTCGGTCTACACGCAGTGATGCTTTTATATTAATGAGTTGACTATTTACATAAACAAAACGGGCTCCTGGCCTTAGCATCCTAGGCTCTCTGGACCAACTATCACATAAGCCTCCCAACTTATCATTACTTGGCTCACCAACCTATGAAACATTTTTACAATTCATGATTAAAAATTAGGGGCTCGCCCTTAGGTTATTACAATCCTCTCCCCTTATTTTTGCACTATCCCCAGTGCAATTCTTACACCATATCAACAAGATTTCCAAAATCTTAAAAAAGATGTGGGTATTCTGCCCTCATTTCATCCTCATGCTCCCAAGTAGAATCCTCGGGACCGTACCAGGTCCATTGGACCTTTATAAGCCCTATGGCTCGATTCCAGAGCTGTTTGATTTTTTTGTCCAGAATGTGTACCAGATGCACTTGGATAACACCTTCTTGCTCCACCTGAATTACATTCCAATCAATTACATGATTAACATCAGGTATATATTTCTTAAGCAATGATACATGGAATACATTATGAACAAGCATATATGCATGCAATGCAATCATATAAGCTACTGGACCAATCCTTTCTAGGATTTCAAATGGTCCACAATATCTAGCTCCACTTTAAGCTCCCTATGAGTTATACCCTTGTCAGCATAGCCTTTCTGCCTGTCTTGGGAAACCTTTAAATTATGTTTAATCCTCAACATTTTCTCTTCCATTTCTCTGAGAAATTATGACCCAATCATTGCCCTATTATCTGGATTGTCCTAGATTATAGGAGTGTTGCACTTTCTGTCATAAAGTGCTTCAAATGGGCTCATCTTCAGAGATGCTTGGTACCCATTGTTGTAAGAAAAATCTACCAAGTGTATATAGTCTTCCAACTTTAATGGTTTTTCCATCACATACATTCTTAACATATCTTCTATTACTTGGTTTACCCTCTCTGTCTTCCCATCAGACTCGGGATGATAGGTTGTATTGAAGTTTAGATTGGTTCCAAACCCCTTGAATAATCCCTTCCAAAATTTTGAAGTGAATTTTGGGTCTCTATCAGACACAATTGTCTTGGGAATACCATGCAATCGGTCCACTTCCCTCATATATATATCAACAACATTGGTTTCTTTGTGATTAGTCTTCAATGGAATAAAATGGGCAACCTTGGTAAGCTTATCCATCACTACCATGATAGAATCATGATGCTTGATTTCCCTTGGCAATTTGGTGATGAAATCCATTGTCACCACTTCCCACTTCCACTCAGGAATGGGTAATGCCTGCAACAACCTAGTTGGGTGTCTATACTTAGCCTTGAACTTTTAACACTCCGTACATCTGACAATGTACTCAACAATTTCTTTCTTCATACCTGGCCAATAGTATTGGCTCCTAACTGTTGCCATTGTTTTCTAATATCCTGGGTGTCCAACATAAGGCACATTATGCATCTCCTTCAAGATCATACATTTCAATTCCAAAGAATTGGGTATAAAAATTATGCTCCTGTACAAGATAATTCCATCATCTCCCAATTTATAATCTTCGACTATCTCCTGCATTTTACCTTGCTGTAATTTTGTTACCATCTCCACGTATTGCAAATATGCTTTTGCAGCTTAAGAAATTTTACCTTTAAGATCTATTTGATACATGCTAATGGTTGTAGCATGTAACTCATGCACTCTCTTGTTGAGTGCATCAATGAACTTGTTCTCCCTTCCTTTGATGTGCTTGGTATCAAAGTCATACTCACGGAGAAATTCCAACCATTTTCTTTGTCTGGCATTTAAAGTTGCTTGATCAAACAAATAAGTCAGACCATTATGGTTTGTCCTGAGTTCAAATTTCTTTCCCATGAGGTAGTGCCTCCGCTTATTTAAGGCATGTACTATGGCTGCCAACTCCAAATCATGAGTGGCATAGAGCCTTTCATGCTCCTTCAGCTTTCTGGATTCAAAACATACTACCAAACCATTCTAAATGAGGACTCCTCCAAGTCCCTCTTTGCATGCTTCTGTGCAAACCATGAAGTTCTCATTAGGATCTGTAACTCTCAGAATCAAAGCACTGGTTAACAAGTGCTTCAATTTTTGGAAGATCTTTTCACATTCTACTGTCCATTGAAACTTCACCCCTTTCTTTTGCAAGGAAGTGATTGGGTGAGCAAACCTTGAAAACCCTGCAATGAATCTCATGTAGTAGCTAGCTAGACCCATGAAGGATCTCACTTCTATCACATTCTTGGGTGTTGGCCATCCCTAATGGCCTCTATCTTTTCAGGATCCACTGTTATCCCTTCTTTGGATATGATATGCCCCAAATAATGAATTTGGTTATGATAAAATGAGCACTTGCTCAATTTGGTATACAACTAGTGTTCTCTTAACACTTGCAACACCATCCTCAAGTGAGGCTCATGTTATTCTTTTGTCTTGGAATATACAAGGATTTCATCCAAAAAGACAATGACAAACTTGTATAAGAACTCTCGGAAAACACCATTCAACAAACACATGAAAACAACTAGTGCATTTGATAACACAAATGGCACCACTATAAACTCATAGTGACCATACCTTGTTTTGAAGAAAGTCTTGTTGATGTCTTCATCTTTAATCCTTACCTGAGATCAATCTTTGAAAATATCCTTGCATCCTTCAACTAGTCGAAGAGATCATCAATCCTTGGCAAAGGATACCTGTTCTTCATAGTTACTTTATTTAACTGTCTGAAATCAATACACAATCTCAAGGTCCCATTTTTCTTCTTCACAAATAACACTAGGGCAACCCAAGGTGACACACTTGGGAGTATGTACCCCTTCTTCAATATCTCTTCAAGATGCATTTGTAACTCCTTCAACTATGGAGTACTCATTCTGTAGGGAGTCTTTGACACTGGAGTTGCTCCAAGCATCAAATTTATAGAGAAATCCATATCTCTCTTTGGGGTTATTCCTGGTATCTCCTTAAACACATCCTCAAACTCTTTTAGGACTTCTTGATCTTCTATATCTAGCACCCTATCCTTAGGTGTTTCCTCCATATGAGCTGCAAACACTTTGCATCCCTTCCTATAACACTTCTTCAGTTGCATTGCTGGTATTTCTCGGACAATGACCTCCCTAGGAATTCCTTGGACTGCTCTTGAGTTTCCTTCCTCATCTAGGAAAGTAAATGCCTTGTTACGACAATCTAACATGGCATGGTGTTGGTCCAACCAATCCATACCAATTAGACAATCATATGAACCCAAAGGCAAGATGTTCAAATTCGCCTTGGTATTCATCCCATTCATGCCCAATGGACATGACTTAACCAACTCAACAACCTTTATCTTGGCTCTTGTAGCCAACTGCACCAACCAAGATTTCTCATGCTTGCATCTTGGCAATTGCAATATTTCCACTACTTAGGATCTATATATCTATGACTAGCCCTCGAATCAATTAAAATAGTAAAGGCATGGTTATTGATCATACCCTCTACTTCAATCACATGTGATTGAAATTCTGCTTGCTTCTTGTCCAGGGCTACATAGATCCTTGGTAGACTTCTGCCCATTTCCTCCATTATTTCTGCTTGTTGGACATTGTTGACAACTATCACTTTTTTCAGATTTGTGAGGACAATCCCTATACTTATGATCTCCTTTACAACACCAACATTGCATTGGTGGCTGCCTTGGCCTTTTCCCACCTTCCTCAGCCATCTTGGGCTCTCTAAAAGCTGGTTGTTGCTGAGGATTATTTCTGAAGAATGGAGGCTTGTTCCTCTTCTTCCTTGGATCTCTGTTAAACTTCTTCTTGTCCTCCCAAACATTCTAGAAGGTAGTCTTTCTAGAGTCAAACTTCTGAAACGAATGGAAGCACCAAGTGGTCGGTAGAACTCTCCAGAGGATAAAGGCTAAATGAGGTGATAAATCTGAGTTATAAATTGTAAATTTGCAGAGTGTGAGAAGAAAGGAAAAGCATATAATTGTATCAGAGCATTAAATAAATGAATTCTGACATTAGTTAGGAAGAACTTAACACAATTTAAATTGCTTAAGCCAAGAGCATCACAAGATGAATTATGGGCCTTTAACTATCCAATTTAAACAGAAGACAGTGGAAATGGAATTTAAGCATACACTAAATACATACAAAGAGAGGAGACAAAACTCATATCACCACCATTAGAATCTTTTCATGGAAACTTCAAGACTTCTGCATGTGTATTCTATTCAACTTCAAAAAATTACATTCAAGTTCCAAATAGCTAAGATTGTGCCCTTGCACTTCTGCCAACCCTCTAATACATTTGGAGCTCCTAATATTTATACAATCTAAGTTCCTTCGGTTTGAAACCGATTACAATGATTAAAATGAAATGTTTCAATTTTGAAACCGATTAAAATAATTACAAGGGACAGTTTCAGTTTTGAAATCGATTACAATGATTAGTGAGAAACGTTTCATGATCCAGATTCTGGCTCTTCTGGCGTTTCAGTTTCTT
>SNQJ01S0158441.1:21561-43560 GCA_010110895.2 Picea sitchensis
GATATTTATTTATACCATTTATGTCACTTCCTTTTAACATTAGGGACAACCTGACACTTTCTTATTTTGTAATTCTTTTCTTTAATTATCTTCAGGGCCTACATGTACTTCCTTCTTCAATTCACTTTGTCATCTTCAAAAATTGATTTCTCCTCAACCATGAGGATCCACGTGACGTTCCACATACCACCGGAAACAAAATGATGTATACTATCCATCCATGGGTGTTGTATCTTCATATGCATTGTCCTTCATGTCCAAATACCTTCATCAATCTTGTGGTCCAAAACCAATGACTAGGGTTGACATCAATGACAACAACCAATCTTCCAAAAAGAGGCCTGAGATATGTTTTTGTAGACAATTTTCAAACTAGAACATTTTTGAAAGAGTTTGTCTTTTCCAATGAATGTGAATATAATGGCTATTGAAGTCCAATGGGTTTGTTCCCTTTTGAGTCAAGTTTTAGGTCTAGACAATGACAAACATGTAGTCGAAGTCATGCTCAGTTTCCTTTTGAAATTTTTTAAGTTAGAGTCTGGTATCTCAGTCCGCATCAGTTTTTATCAATTCATAGCTGATAATATCCATAAACAACTAGTGAATTTTCGCTTTCTAAGGAATTTCAGATACTACACCTATCTGCTGAAGATTTTCCTGGAAACAAATAAGAGATAATTTCCTGAAGTAGCATTTGTATCAACTGAATGTAAAAGGATTACATTGCTTGTATTCATAAAAAAAATTCATGTCCAGAGTTTACAGTTTGATTTTCCATACCATCCTACCTAGAGTTTTGGATGACATGAGGAGCTATCTACAGCCAAATCCAAATAATAGAGTGGGGGATTGAGTACTATTCATGCACTCAACAGTGATCTGGGTCTATGGTTTTCATGAATCCCCCTATCTATTGCCTATTCTTCTTACCCCTAGGATTTTTTCCCTTCAATTCATCAAGAAAAGAATTATATCTGAGACAGAGCATTTCCTAAATTTGCGCAAAGGCTCCAACCTCAAGTTCCTTTTTATCATTGACCCTTTCATTTTCAAATCCAGATCATGTTTATCTCAAATTCAAGCAAAGCTCAAAGAGATTGGTTTTGCACAACTACAAGGAAGAAGGTACGATCCCCATCAAATCATATCCAAGAGAATATTGATGAACAAACAAGCCCCTTATGAGCATGAACAGGTTGAGGGTTTTGATAAGATGGCAAAGCTAGAAGTCGGTGTTGATATGGAAGCAATCTTTCAACCAAATCAAACACAGCAAGTGGAGGCAACCCTGCAACAAAGTCAAACACAACAAGTTTCTCAAAAACTGATAGTCAAAGTTCCTAAGATGAGTGTCTACAGCAAAAGAAACAGTTCAGAGGCCATGGGCATCAGTGATCATCAAACTACTCCTAAGAAGATGAAGAATACACAGTCTCCACAGATAGTGGATTTAGAGGAAGAAGAGCCTAGAGAACAAGTAAATCTAGATATGGTGGAAATTGGTACTAGCATTGTAGAGGTTGAAAAGGAAAGAAAACTCCAAAGTGAAGGTGGCTCAAGAACCTTTAGCAATAAGAAATACATCTTTGATAAAACATTTGAGGCAGTTTATCAATCTAAAGAAGATTTGGAAAAATAGTATACTGAGAAGGGAAACATAGCTCTGGGTGAGATGAGGGATTTAGTCCCTAAAGTGGAAACTAATTCTCGACATAAATATTCTTTGTTCACAGTAAGGCCCCCAAGGGGTGAAATCCTCATTGGATGAGAAAGATAAATTAATTCAAAATTTGAAGAAGAAATTGAAAATGTCTGCTACATAGCATCCACAAACAACATAATTGGTTTCTATAGAACAAGAAAATGAAACTCTTCGTCAAGAGGCATTGGACTACAAGGCTAGGGCATTGCAGCTAGAATGAGAAAAGGTGAAGTGGTCACAAGAGCAGACATAATTGCTAAACAGGTTTGTAGTTGTACCTCCTACTACAAAATCTAAGTTAAACATTGAAGGACTTGTCCAAGCTATGTCACAAGTTAGCCTGAAAGAAGGAGAAATCAAAGGGTTAAAAGGAAGCATAGGGAAATTGAAGCAAGAGATGCAGGAAAAGGATGAAAGAATGGTTCAATTTCAAAAGCATAATGAAGTTTTAAAGGAGAGGATAGACAAATTGAAAATGAGATTAAGAGGCAAAGGCATGTTGCAGAGGGCCGAGCATATCATCTAGGAATCTATAGCTGCTGAAGCTGCCAAGTTCAGAGTATATTTGAATTTCATTAATGATAAAGACAACATATCCATCACAGCCAGAAGTAGGTGCATTGTTGTGAATGAAACTTTAGCAAATCAACCATCAGAATGGGTCCAAAATGCCATAAATATACTCAACTCCATTCATACTGCAGACCTTCATACTATTGGAGTTAAATTCAAAACTACATTGATTATCTGGGCCATGAGGGTTATTGCTAAACATAACCTGTTGAAATCAATCCAAACCAAGGCAACACAGATGGAGAAAAGTGTACAAGAGTTCAAGGATTTGTTTGAATAATTGCTTATCAAAGGACTCCCGCCATTTTGGGATGGCAAGGGAAAATTGTATGATCGGGAAGAATACAATGTTCGCCTCACTTAGTGCAGAATGGATCACTCTAAGTTTGAAACCCTGGAGGAAAATCTGAAAGGAGCTACATTAGTTGAGCATCTGATTACAAACTTTGATATTCTGAATCAATTTAAAGCAGTCAAACTTGGACTACCAGTCATGTCATTTTCTTCCTGCATTGACCTAGAGATCCTGATCAAGGAAATGATAGATTATGATATTCCTTCTGACTTGCAATGGAAGGAGATAGTACGGTTGGGTAATACAAAATGCAGTTTTATAGGGTTCAGTAGATGATGTCCAGATGTCACTGAAGATGGCAGATCACATGGAAGACTAGAGCAGGACAAGTGGCGAAGAAAGAAACTGAAACGCCAGAAGAGCCAGAATCTGGATCATGAAACGTTTCTCACTAATCATTGTAATCGATTTCAAAACTGAAACTGTCCCTTGTAATTATTTTAATCGGTTTCAAAATTGAAACATTTCATTTTAATCATTGCGTAATGATCACCTAAGTTTGAAAACCCCGAGGAAAAATCTGTTGAAAGGAGTTACAGGCTGAAGTTGAGCATCTGATTGCCAAACTTTGATATTCAATCAATTTAAAGGGCCAACTTGGACTACCAACATGCCATTTTCCCGCATTGACCTAGAGATCTTGATAAAGAAAATGATAGATTATGATATTCCTTCCGACTTGCAATGGAAGGAAATAGTACGGTTGGGTAATAAGAAATGCGCTTTATAGGGTTCGGGTGATGATGTCCGTGATAAGTCACCGAAGATGGTGATCATTATGGAAGACTAGAGCGGTGACAGCATGAAGAAAGAAATCAACGTGAAGAGCCGGGGACCGATCATGAACGCTTTCACTAATCATTGTAATCACTTCAAAACTGAATCATTCCTTTGTAATTATTTTAATCGGTTTCAAAATTGAAACATTTCATTTAATCATTGTAATCGGTTTTAAACCAAGGAACTTAGATTGTATAAATATTAGGAGCTCCAAATGTATTAGAGGGTTGGCGTATGCAAGGGCACAATCTTAGCTATTTGGAACTTGAATGTAATTTTTTGAAGTTGAATAGAATACACATGCAGAAGTCCTGAAGTCCTCCATGAAAAGATTGTAATGGCGGTGATATGAGTTTGTCTCCTCTTGTATGTATTTAGTGTATGCTTAAATTCCATTTCCACCTGGGTCATTAAATTGGATAAATAAAGGTCCATAATCTATCTAGGATGCTCTGGCTTGGGCACTTAAAATTGTAAGCAAGTTCTTCCCAACCAATGCCCAATTCATTTATTTAATGCTCCTGACACCATATGCTTTCCTCTTCCTCACACTCCGGCACCTACACCATAACTCCCATTCATCACCCTCATTTTAGCCTCCTATCCCTCCTGGAGAGTCTCTGACCACCAATTGGTGCGCTTCCATTCTCGCTTTAAGTTTGACTCTAGAAAGACTACCTTCTAGAATGTTTGGGAGGACAAGAAGAAGTTTAACAGATATCCGAGGAAGAAGAGGAACAAGCCTCCATTCTTCAGAAACAATCCTCAAAGACAACCAGGTTTTAGAGAACCCAAGATGGTCGAGGGAAGGTGGGGAAGGCTGGCACCACCAATGCAAATGTTGGTAAGCAAAGGAGATCATAAGTATAGGTATTCCCCTCACAACTGAAAAAGTGATAGCTGTCAACAATGTCCAACAAGTAAATAATGGAGGAAATGGCTAAGCCCATGATCTATGTAGCCCTCGACAAGAAGTGAAGGCACTTCAATCACACATGATTGAAGTAGAGGGTATGATCAATAACCATGCCTCTACTATTTTAATTGATCTAGGGATTAGTCATAGTTATATATAGATCCTATAGTGGAAAATATTGGTAAATTGCCAAGATGCAAGCATGAGAAATCTTGAGTTAAAAGTGCTTGCGCTACAAGAGATCCAAGAGAAAGGTTGTTGAGCTGGTTAAGTCATGTCCATTGGGCATGAATGGGACGAATACCAAGGTGAATTTGAACATCTTGCCTTTGGGTCTATATGACACTGGTATGGATTGGTTGGACTAACACCATGCCATGTTAGGATTGTCGTATCAAGGCATTTACTCTAGATGTGAGGAAGGGAAACCAAGATTAGTCCAAGGAATTCCTAGGGAGGTCATTGTCCGAGAAATACCAGCAATGCAACTGAAGAAGTGTTATAGGAAGGATTGCCAAATATTTGTAAAACATGGAGGAAACACCTAAGATAGGTTAGATATAGAAGATCAAGAAGTCCTAAAAGAGTTTGAGGATGTGGTTTAAGGAGGTACCATGACTACTCCCAAAGAGAGATATGGATTTCTCTATAAATTTGATGCTTGGAGCAACCCAAAGGTCAAAGACTCCTTACATGATGAGTACACCATAGCTGAAGGAGTTACAAATGCATCTTGAAGAGATATTGAAGAAGGAATACTCCCGGCGGTCACCTTAAGCCGTCTAGTTATTTGCGGGAAGAAGAAGTATGGGACTTTGAGATTGTGTATTGATTTCCGACATGCTAGTAAATAACAAGGTAACTATGAAGAACGTGTATCCTTTGCTGCTAAGATTGATGATCTCTTCGACTAGTTGAAGGATGCAAGGATATTTTCAAAGATTGGATTCGTAAGATTAATAAGATGAAGACATCAACAAGACTCTTTTAGAACAAGGTGCATGGTCATTTTGAGTTTATAGTGGTGCCATTTGTGTTATCAAATGCACTAGTTGTTTTCATGTGTTTGATGAAAACAACTGGTGCATTTGAATGGTGTTTTCCGAGAGTTCTTATACAAGTTTGTCATTGTCTTTTGATGAAATCCTTGTATATTCCAAGACAAAAGAATAACATGAGCCTCACTCTGGATGGATGGTGTTGCAAGTGTTAAGAGAACACTAGTTGGGATACCAAATTGAGCAAGTGCTCATTTTATCATAACCACCCATTATTTGGGATGCATGTCAGAAGATCCAAAGAAGACGGGATAACAAAGGGATCCTCGCTGAAGATAGAGGCCATTAGGGATGGCTAACACCCAAGAATGTGATAGAAGTGAGATCCTTCATGGTACTTGCAAGGTACTACATAAGATTCAATATGTGGTTTTCAAGGTTTGCTCACCCAATCACTTCCTTTGCAAAGAAGTGAAGTTTCAGTGGAATGTGTGAATGTGAAAAGAGCTTCCAAAAATTGAAGAACTTGTTAACCAGTGCTTTGATTCTGAGAGTTACAGATCCTAATGAGAACTTCATGGTTTGCAAAGATACATGCAAAGAGGGACTTGGAGGAATCCATTTAGAATGGTTTGGTAGCGTTTTGAATCCGTAGAAAAGCTGAAGTTGAGGATGAAAGGTTTGATGCCACTCATGATTTGGAGTTGGTGCCATCATTCACGCTCTAAAGAAATGAAGACATTAACTCATGGGAAAGAAATTTGAACCGAGGACAGACCATAATGGTTCCATCATTTGGTTTGATCACAACTTTAATGCCGCATAAGAAAATGGCTGAATTTCCTCCGGCGGAGCATGACCCCTTGATACCGCTAATAACAAAGGAAGGGAGAACAAGTTCATTGATGCACTCAACAAGAGAGCGTGCATGAGTTGCATGTTAAAACCATTAGCATGTATCAAACAGATCTTAAAGGCACTCTTTAAGTCATGAAAGCCATTGGTCATAACACGCGGGAGATGGCAAATGTACCGGCAAAAACGCAGATAGTCTAAGATTATAAATTGGGAGATGAACCATCTGCATGAGCATAATTTTTATACCCAATTCTTTGGAATTGAAAATGTACGATCTTGAAGGAGATGCATAATGCGCCTTATGCAGGGCACCCTAGATATCAGAGAACAGTAGCAGTGGTCAAGAGCCCTTACTTTTGGTCAAGCATGAAAAGGGAAATTGCATAATACATCGCTTATGTATGGAGTGTCAAAAGGTCAAGGCTAAGTATAGACACCCAACTAGGTTGTTGTAGACATTACCCAGTCCTCGAGTGGAAGTGGGAAGTGGTGACAATGGATTTCTATCACCAAATTGCCAAGGAAACCAAGCATCATGATTCTATCATGGTAGCGATGGATAAGCCACCAAGGCCGCCCATTTTATTCCATTGAAGACTAATCACAGCAGCAAAACCAATGTTGTTGATATATATGAGGGAGAAGTGAATCGATTGCATGGTATCTCCAAGACACCGTGTTTGATAAAGACCCAAAATTCACCTCCAAAATTTCAAGGATTATTCAAGGGTCTGGAACCAATCTAAACTTCAGACAAACCTATCATCCCGAAATCATGGGAAGCATTTAGAGTGGTAAAACCAAGTAATAGAAAGAAGATATGTTAAGAATGTATGTGATGGACAAAACCATTAAAGTTGGAAGACTATATACACTTTCTGGCAGATTTTTCATGAATAATAGGTGGCCTGCGCATCTCCTCTCGAAGATGAGCTTCCATTTGAAGCACTTTATGATAGAAAGTGCAACAAACCAGTGACTTGGATCAACCCAATAGACAAACTAGTGGTTGGGCATGAATTGTTTAGAGAAATGGAAGAGAAAATGCTGAGGATTAACATAATTTAAAGGCTTCCCGGGATGCAGCAGAAGGCACATAAGGGTATAACTCATAGGGATAGTGGAGCTAGATATTAGACCATTTGAAAACTTGTATTGGTCCAAGAGTTTATATGATTGCATTGCATGCATATATGCTTGTTCATAATGTATTCCATGTATCATTGCTAAGAAATATATACCCCATGTTAATCATGTAATTGATTGAATGTAACTGTGGAGCAAGAAGGTGTTATCCAAGTGCATCCGGTACACATTCGACAAAAATCAAACACTGAATCGAGCCATAGGGCTTATAAAGGTCCAATGGACCTGGTAATGTCCCGGAGGATGCTATTTGGGAGCATGAGGATGAAATGAGGCGTAATACCCACATCTTTTAAGATTTTGGAAACGGTTGATATGGTGTAAGAATTGCACAGAGGATAGTGCAAAAATAAGGGAGAGGATCAACAACTTAAGGGTGAGCCCCACTTTAATCATGAATTGTAAAATGTTTCATAGGTTGGTGAGCCAAGTAATAATAAGATGGTAGGCTTATGTGTATAGTTAAGCCAGAGCCTAGGATGCTAAGGCCAGGAGCCCATTTTGTATATGTAAATAGTCAACTCATTAATATAAAAGCATCATTGCGTGTAGACCGAAAATGATGAAAGAGTATGGGGGACTAGGCTCCACTAGCCTAGGTAAGGGAGGGGTCAGAGAGGCTTGGAAAAGGGCTAATATTAAGAGCGAAACTCAAAGAATAATATATTATAATTCTAAATGTTGTAAGGAGGATATGAATTTATCCTAAGTTCCTTTGGGAAGGGGGTGAAACAACCTCCAAATGGAGAGGAACGTGCCTCATGAGCGCCATGTGTCATCTCAGCACACCTATATGGGAGATTTTGATTATTGATATTTTGATTAGACCATTTTTTCCATTCCTTACAAATCACATGCACGAAGCTAAGGTGAAGCGGTGAAATCAGGAACACCATTGTTGAACCCTCAACCATACCGAACCTATGCAATGAGCCCGGACCGATATCTTGCTAAACCCTTGTAGACTTGGCTGTGTCGCCTCTCTCATTTATCCGGGCTATTTTCCCATGAGCTCATCCTCGTGATTATTTACACTCTAGTGTAGTTCATGATGCATCAACAAGCACGAAATATAGCCATTTCTCCATTTGAACCTTTGTAATTTGTTGAGTCGCCCCTTTCCTTACCCCATTTTTGTTGTGATTTGAAGAGGCTGCTGTTAGGCCCTCGTTGAAGAAGTAGGTTTCGTGACTGAGCAAATCTCTTTAGTGAGACATTGTTGGGGAATTGAGTCTCTCTGGAGGAGTCCGAAACTCCATAGAGCCCCCAGAATCTTTGTCCGCCTTTGCCAAAAACCTAGAAGGGACAAGTGTGGAATAAATGGCTGGACCGTAGACAGCTGGAAGGTGCATAATTCAGGGTGGGACAAGAATGTGGGGGAATGAGAGACCGGTGAGCAATGGGAGTATGGTCTCTTTGGAGAAAAAATCCTCCCCGTGACCTGGCAGTAACTTCATGTTGTCCTTGCTCAGCCTAGAATCCCTGCACCTTGTGTGGGAGAGTCTAGTCTTAGTTCAGGGTGACCCACCCCGAGAGTGGATGAGAGAAGCATGGTCTGCCAGGAGGTTCATGGGAAGGTCCCACACATTCAATGCACCACCAAAGACAAGTATCATTATGTGCTTAATGGTTAATGATGCATTTTAGCAATGCTTCAGGTTCCAATAATTTCATGTGTTTCACTGCATGTATGATTTCATGTTATCTCTATTTATTTATGTTAATTTTATATGCGAATTATTCCAAAGATATGTCTACCATAGCTCCAACAGCCTCTATGCCTATAGCATGACAATTTTAATCATCTTGCATTAGAGCATTGGTCTTTGGAGTAGTGCATGCTTTCCCAACGAGAGGGCTGTCCGGGACGCTACTATATGGTGGTATCAAAGGAGAAATTTTCATATAAGGACCCGCCTCAGGAGGCTCGGTATGTTACAACACACAAGGAAAAAATATTGTAGAGATCTGTTACGAAAGAGGCTATTAGGCTGGATATATGGGGTGCCTAAGGCAATAGTTTGAAACAAAGATCCCAAGTTTAAGATCCACTTTTGGAAGGGTTTGTCTAAAGGATTCCGGGACAATCTAAATCTTAGTACTCCATCAAATCTATAATCGATGGGAAAACAGAGGACCAACAAATAATTGAAGACATGTTTCAGCCGTATGTGATGGAATAGGACATCATAGGGATTATATCCACGAGTGGAATTTGCTTTACACATCATTATCATTCCTCATTAAAATGAGCCCATTCGGCATTGTATGGTATGAAGTGTACACCAGTGAGCTTGGATAACCCTGTAGACAGAGTTGTTATTGGGCCAAATTTATTGAAGGAAATGGAAGAGCAAATGACAAAGATCAAGAAAAATACCCAGTTGGCTCTGTGACAAGCATAAAATTTATGTAGACATGAACAAAGTTTTCAGATATTTTAAAGTGGATAACATGTGTTTTTAAAAGTAAAGAAAAGAGAATTTGTTAGAGATTGGGTTGCTACCCAAAGTTGGCGCTAGCATTAGGGTCTTTTGAAATCTTAGAGAAGATAGGTCTAGTTGCATACATTATAGCATTGTATTCATCCATGAGAGTTCATAATCTATTTCATGTTTCATTACTTTCAGTCAAATATAATTTGACCCTAACCATAAGGATTGGACCTGTAATCCAAGTAGAGCCAGAAGGCGATATCGAGAGTGGAACCAATGTGCATCCTAGAATGAAAGGTAAAAGTGCTCAGGAACAAACACATAGGTTTGGTAAAGGTCTAATGAACCGATACCATCCCAAGATGCTAAGCATGGGAGAATGAAGAACCATGTGAGAGGAACACCCATTTTTGACAATACGTAGTTTTCAAAAATGCTAAAATCAAAACCTCCATTTTGTATAACTAGAGTTCTAGACCACATCTCGTAATTCTCTGTCACCTACACTCCACAACTTCGAGCAAAATAATGGTGGAGCCCAATAGACCGAGAGCATTAAAGGGGCACATTCCTTTGGTTCAACAGTTGGTAGGAACAAGGGATTATGGGTGGAACTGTCGTTGGAGTATAAAAATTGTGAAATTTTCATTTTCTAAGCATTGCAGGGATGTAAATTTGTATATGTATATTACCATAGTGTGCACAAAGGATGACACACAATTGTAGGGAGGGGGAATGCAACATACCCACTATAATTCCTAGTTTAATTAATGATTTATGTAGATATAATGAAATGTGGCTATGGCTGTTGTATGTAATACATGAGAATTGTATTTAATTTTTAATAATTAAATGTGGATGCCGCTTGTTGGGGACAGGAAAAGATGGGGTGAGTTTTCCACAGAGAATGGAGTGTCTAACAAAATATCCAAGGGGAAATTAATTGTGGGTATTAGTTCAACTATTTTTCTTGAATTTTATTATCATTGTGGAGAACCATCTATTTTCTAATCGAGTGTATGAGATCCCAATCATTGAATACATGTAAGAGGGTGGTTGTGAGAAGTCACACCCCATAAAGTTATTGGGAACAAGAAGCTGAAGTACAATAAACATTGGGGAGAGTGAGTAGTCAACTCGCTTGAGGAAAAAAATAAAATTCATATGTCCAAAGGGAGCAACAATAACCATGCTTCTTTTACACATGAACGTAACAAGTATACAGAATAGAGGAGAAGAACATCGAGGGGAAATTATGGAGCATGGAGATAAATACCAAGAGGCACCTTGTTGTATTTCATGCAATAAACCGTGCCCGTTAGGGACCAAGAGGAACTCATGTGTGAGCTGCACCCAGAACAACAAGTTATTGTTGTTGTTTCCTTCCTGCAGTTTTCTACCATTGAGTCCCTGAGTTCCCAATAGTGAGATTACGGTTACCTAGTCCAAAGAGACCATGATAAATGAATTTGACTTGATGGACTGATAGAGGTGAAGGGTTACATTCCTTGGGCTGGAAAGGTCAAGAGGAAGAGAGCTAGTGAAATCGAGATAGTTATAGAGCACGTTAGTGGGTTGTTGGGGATTATCCGAGTTGTGAGTGGGTAGTGAAAGAAACCCTCTTTTTTTGGATTCCCAGTCTCCGTCCTAGAGTCATTTTGTTGTTGAGATCTAGAAACAAGTTTTATTATGTTTGGTACTGTCATTCCAAGCATTGGTTGCACAACCTATGTGAAAAGATAAGGTTTGACCATGAACTGAAGCTATACCATGAGTTTTATTTCAGCATTAACCTATGTTTGAGAATGACTTTATATGTTGTTGCAATTGTTTTGTTAACCCATTCATGTTTCATTTCCAGCATGTTTGTAGTTGGCATTTAAAAATAATGGCATAATGGTTAAATCTGTGTGTATTGTTGTCACTAGTAAGGCATAAAATTTTAATTTGTGAGTAACTCTCCATGGTGATGTTACTTCTAAGTCATTAGACATTACAACTGATCCCAAGAACTGAACAACCGAGAAGAAATCTTGGAGACCAAGCCTGGCGAGTAGTGACTTGTGCTTGCACTTCCAAGGAACAATGATCGCTCAACAACCCATTTGCCATTACCAAAGTTGGACTCTATATTTATCCCATGATGGATTAATAGGTTTCATGCTAAAGGAAACCCCTATTATTCTTTATCCTCCATCTTGTAGAGGTATTCTTTCTTTAGAGGATTCCACTGGAGGATGGCTTGAATGAAAAGAATAGGAAGAATATTGAAGGCGCTTAAAAGCTTTTGGTGAAAAAGCCTACAAATGGCTGGTGCGGATCTTAATTGGATTCTCATAAAAATCTATTTGTAAACTTTGTAATAATCATTTAATTGTTTTTTGGAAAGTTGAGAAAATGTTCAAAATTCCTTGGAAGTTGAAATGAACTATCATAAGAAGGTTGGCCTCCAAGGAAGCCCATTAAAAATTCAGATTGTAATGAAGAAGAGCATTTAATGGAGCAAAGAGGAGGAAATAAAGAAGGGCAGTAATAGAAATGAGAGCTCAAAGAAGTAGTTTGATTGATGATCAGAGGAGAAGAAGACATTGAGTATATACCACAATGAACAAACATTGTTTTTGAGACATGGCCATCTGCAAATTTCCTGCCCATGAGTAAAAATATAGTAAATCCATGTGTAGCTCACTCTTTGTAATCACTTCCTACTTAATAAAATCCCCATCAAATCCACTTTTCTCGTTTGGAGTTTCCATGGAAAAAACTATGTGTCTATTGTGCATTTGAAATATTTGTCTTATGTTGTATTTATATTGTTGTGTGATTGAATGATCTCGCTTAATCTTATTTTGACATTGTGTTACCACAAGAACTCCCCAGTTTGTTCGATGGAAAAATGGTTAAATGTATTATCACTCTCTTTAGTTCTTTTTTACTTCCTAAAATATTAAAAATCAAACATTTTTTTTTGATGTACCAATCAATGCATGATTCACTCATTCTATTTGTTGGTGTAATTGATGGTTCACCTACAAATTTTTTAAAAAAATCACTCAAGAGTCACCTACAGAGTTTTAAAAAATCGCTCAACTGCACGTAAGTGACTTGGAAACATTGATTTTGATGGTGTGGTGCAACTAAAAGGTCGGGTTGCGTGTCGCATTGACATAGGAGATAAAATTCTTGTAACATAATTTATGTTCAATGGCACATTCAACGAGATAAATCACCATAAAATAACATCACTTACAAGCTACTTCATTCCATGTGAAATATCATTTGAACAAGTACATTTGACTAATGAACTTGTGAATCCATTGCGTTAACTTCAAGATAGTGCACGATGGATTGCATAGGCACAGTGTGAGTGCAAGTCAGAAGTTGATATAGGGTAGTATGTTGAGAAAACAACCCATCTACATTTGATGGATGCCATCTACCATTGGTCCAAGGGTGCCTCATTTTTAGAGGTTATAAGAAGAACAAGTATATTTGAGGGTAGTATCATACCCATGACAAGGAGGTCATATGAGCTCTAATCAGCCGAAAGCCACTGCACATGGCAAATTGGAGAATAAATCCAGAGAAGAAATTTGGAGAGTAGGAAGTGAAAGTTTTCAATCAAATATATTTGAAAATTCCTTGTATCTACAGATCAGAACATTCCTTATATTTGAACCAGATGGAATGAAGAAGCTTGAACTCTGAATCGCAAAGACACCCAAAACGTCATTTCCAGACTCCATTTATGTTGACAAAAACGCATGCCATAGGCCCATTGTTTCATGGATTAGGAAACATGGTCATTTGGAGTCTCCAAAGTTTCTTAAGAAGACTGAGGCTCCTCGAAGCAATGAAGAAGCACAAACATCAATCTTGATTCTTCTTAATCTACCTCTCTCATGGATATGCAATTCTCTACTTTGTTTCTTCTTCAATGCAAACACCTACTTCTTGTAATGAGTAGCTTATTGATTCTAGATCATATTATCATATTGCTTAATAGAAAGCCATTTTTTCTTCTCTCAATGAATGTGTAACACCAAACAAATATTTCTTTGGTGATGATATATATATTATTGTTGTAGGGTCTAAAACAATTCAATTAGATGATGGCCATTTCAATGATGTATTTTGTGTTCCAAGTTTGTCCTGAAATATTTTATCAATATTTCAAATCACTCATTTAGATGAAGGTAAAACAACAGAGTTTTCACCTCACCCACAAAGCTGTAATCAAGGATTTAAAATATCCTAATCATGTCCTAGCAATTGGAATTAAGGATGATATTACTAGGTTGCACATATTTGACAACTTTTAATACAATCTTTCCATCATTTTTACTGTCTACAGATGATCTCTTGAGAAAACTTTGGCATGAGTGATTTGGTCATCTTAGCCATCGCTCATTGCAATGGCTATGTAATCAAAATATAGTTGTTGTTCTGTCTTTTCCTTCTATTTCTATGATGGTGTTTGTGCTAGCTGGTGTTCTCACTAAATATCATTGAGATAGTTTTGACAAGCATGCCTCTTAGCATGCCTTGACCCCCTTGCAACTTCTTTATAGTGATCTTTGTGGTTTCCTTCCTTCTTCTTCTTTGTCTGAAGTTCAAGTACTCTTAACTTTCATTGATGACTCTCTAGACACACTTGTTTATTTCTTAAAACTTAAGAGTTAATATTTTGACATGTTTTTGGCCTATAAGGCCCTTTGTAGAAAAACATTCTAGACATCAACTGCAGAAGTTAAGAATCGAGCACGTGAGGCGAATATGTTAATGAAAAATTTACAACTTATTGGATTGCATAGAGCATTCATATGCAACATATTGTTCTATACACACCACAACAAAATGGTGTTCCCAGAGAAAGAATCACACATTAAAGGAAATGATAAATTGTATGATCTAATCTATGGGATTACGTCTTCGTTTTTAGGCGGAAGCCATTAATTGTTCCACTACATATTTAATCACACTCCCATAAAGGATTTAAAATATAACACTAGAAGAAAGCATGGAGTAAAATTAAAACTAGATGTAAGCCACTTCCGCATGTTTGGTAGTGAAGCATGTGCCCACATTTCTAATGATAAAAGGAAAGATTTACAACTTAAAAGTGAGAAGTGCGGTTTTGTTGGATATTCTTGTTTCAGGATTAACCAGAAGTGCGGACACAAATTTATCTCCTAGATCCACTCGATCTAGAACAAAATAGGATGTAACATGACGCCTTTCCTTAAGTTTTAGATATTGAATTTACTAACTAAAGAGAGATAGAGTGGACATACCATTTAAATGTCGCTTCCTCTTATCGCTATCCTAGCTCTGTCCTAACACTCATACAATGATGATCCTATTAAAGAATGCAACCAACCAAAGTGATAGCAATACATAAACTCAAGTAAACCTATGTATGTGATCAAGGAATCATACAATAAGACACAACAAGATTTACAGGAAAGAATCATACCATCGACGTATATTAAATGTGAAAGAGAGGATTATGTCCATTGCCTTGATGTCGTAAGGTCCCTTCCAACCTGCCCTTCGCTCCTTCTCACACTCTTCTTGCTCCAAGGATTCCGAGACCATAGATCCGATAGCTACTCAATGTGTCCATCTTGACAAAGCAAATCTCAAAGTCAACACACCAAGCTAACAATCTCAAGAAAAAATTCCAATCTACAAAACTCAAGAACTAGCCAACTCAAGAATTTAACAGCCAAGCACTAGACAACTAGCTTTCCCCATGAGAAATCCTCTCCTTTATAAGTTGAAGAAGATAAGGTGAGAGGTTAGGATGATCCCACTAAATCATGAAAGTGGTAAGATCCAAACCATTCATATGCCACCTTACCATGGAATTTTCTCCTTTTAGAAGATTTGAGAAAACGCTATTTTTTCCCATGTGTTGGAATGTTCGCACCCTAGTTATAGAGAAACATGTGAACATCTTGCACCCTTGTTATGGTGCAACTTGTGAGAATCGGGCATTCTTGCACCCTAGTTATAATGTAGCCTGTGAACTTCATTTTTTACAAGGCTTTTACACAGGAATGCAACTCTTCTGTTGTCTCCTCTCTTTAGAACTCAGCCAATCGACCTCCTAAGGCATCAGATAGGTTTTACATCACAATCCATCATAGGGACACGGCACGTATCTATAGTTCCAGCAATGAAGCTAGAAACGTATGATAGCCAAATACTTATCGAAAGTGTGCGTAGAGAACATGAAACAAATGGGCCTGAAACCACAAAACAAAGGAAATACAATACAATAATATCATCACTGAGGTATGCATCCCCATACTCAGAATACAAATGACTCCAAGAATAAATGCCGACATGTGAAGATCCCATGTCAAGGCAAGACAAGTCATGGCCACCAAACACACAATGTGGATCCATGTCAATATGACCTCAACCAACATACACCAAAAATAATAATCGGGTTCCATGTGTTAAAGACTCAAATCTAAACATAGCCAAATTCTAATATACAATGTGTGGATCTATGCACAAAGATAATCAAAAAATAATTCAAATCACAACCCGGATTTGTTTAAAATATCCGTGGTCTTCATCTCCACCACTCTAAAAACAAATCTAACCATGCGAATACAAGTGGCTGAAGCCCACGATGAGAAACCACTGATTACCGGCCATTAGTGTATACCAAGCACAAGTGTGGAGGAAAATCACCATTAATGTCAATGACTCTTAAGGCACACTAGTACAATCCAACGACGTGAATTAATGAGCTGAAGTCAAACACTCTGATGGAATCTTTCGATCAGTGGTCAATTATGAAAACCCACTGAAGCCAGGAACCCACATTGAGGCATGTAAGTTCCAAGTTACCAATTAGTTTCTAAGTCTAACTGATAATGAGTTGAAGTCGATGTGAAAGGACTCACTACATGAGGGCAATTAATGTATCCCACATCAATGACACATGAAACAAGTAACAAGATTTGATGTGATCGTAGGTAACAAGTGATTTAGGACTGACTCGTGGATGGCCGATGCAATAGAAGTATTAAAGACTGTAGAAATGGCCAATGTAATAGAAGGCTTAATGACTGCATAAATGGCTGACGCATTAGAAGGTTTTTCGGGTTGAACATATTTTTGAAGATATTGATGACATGACAATTGTTTTGGAAACATTGACTCAACAACAGTGATCACATACCAATTTTTAATCTTATAGGATTATGATTACGAGACAAGTGGATTTTCCAACCAGACAATACCAAGAAGGGAGAGTGAAAGGGTGTCATGGTGTCATGTTCAAAAGTGACTTCCATAGGAATACGTGTTTAGATACATTTCTTTCCAATTTTTCCCCCACCACTCGTGAGTCCTTCTTTATTTTTACGCAAGCTTGAGTGGAGGATAACATATGCTTGTCAATTTAAGTTTATCCTTCGGACGAGTCCCTCAGAGTATGTTTGACAATCTAACCCTAGGAAGGAGTGGTTGGGTCCTATATGGTCCACAATGTTTATTTAATTAGTCCAAAGATAGTAAACTCGAATGGTTTTCAAGATTATAGAGTTTGAAAACACTTAAAGATAACTCTCTGAGTTCAATATAGTCCTGGAGACCAAAAGAGAGAATTATCGCCACCACGCTGCATTTCTGGGGCTACTACTTTTAGCTTAGCATGAAAATGGTAAGGTCACTCAAGCATCTTTTCATGTTTAGAGAGTCTCTAAAACACTTAAAGGACTTCCGGGAGTTCTTTTCAGAGTAACCTTTATTGAGTCTAAAAGGGATAAAGTATACTCGGTTACATTCTCTATTGGATTAAGGGGCACGAGAAAGAACAAAGTCTGAGCTCTGTAACTTATTCTCATGTATTAACGAAAAGTATGAGAAATAACAAAGACTAAGTCGGGATTACTATTTTACGCAAGATTTAAAAACAAAACAAACTATGCTTGGGATAGATTTTAATTTTACACGAGCTTAAAAACTAAACAAAACTATGCTTGGACCTCGGTTCATTTTGCTAATAAGCTTGAAACCAAAGGAAACTATGCTTTCTGAGGATGGCTCTCATTTCACACAAGCTGAACCATAGAAAGCCATGCCTGTGACTTCCCCAACGATAGTTGGTACTTAGCCCCTGCTAGCGCCAGTGGCCCCACTCTCTCCAGCAATGAAGTCCAGAGGCTAGGAAGCATGGCCCCCAAGATCTCTGCCTTCATCCAAATCCACAAACATGAGAAACAAGCCCAAATAACAGACGAAGGACCTGACCTAAACGTGAGAGGGCAAAAAACTATTCTCATTCTCTTTAAATCTAGCCTGGACAGGAAACAAAGAACCATGCCTCAGAACTCCTTGCTCTTTACTTTTAACCAGGCTGTCACGCAGACCCAAAACCATCCTAGTGCAAAATGGCTCTCATTTTCAATGAGCCTGAAACTCAAAACCATGCCCAAAGACCCTCTGCTTCATTTTTAAATCCAGGTTGCCTCGCAGAAGAAAAACTACCCCTTGAACCGCTTCATTCTCAATGAGGCTGCCTAGCAGACACAAAACTATCCTCTAAACCCTCTCCGTTTCATTTTAACAAGGCTGTCGCAGAAAACCATCCCCCAAACCTTGTTCTCATTTTTAATGAGGCTGCCGCCAGTAGACTAAAAACCATCCCAAAACCTTTGTTCATTTTAACCAGGCGTCGCAGAGATCCAAAACTATCCCAAACCCTTGTTTCATTTTAACTATGGGCTCACGCAGAGGAAGCAAAAACTATCCCCGAACCCTCTGCTCTTGATCATGGATTCCAAGAGGACAAATGCTCTGGAATGACACCATATCAAAGGACAAAAATCGGTCATAGCTTCCAAGATATATTCACTAGAAGGAAGAAACACAATCTGGAATGACACCATGTCGAGAATCGCGATAGGAATTAAGAGATCGCTTCAGTAACCCTATCGGCATAGAATCACCATGTCAATCCATCGGATCTAAATATCGGTTGAAGTCATACAATGCCACATAATTGACCTCGTAGGGGTGATATTGTCTGCATACATGAACCATTCGGGGAAGTAATCTGTGGGCCAATGAACGAAAGTTGATCAACAACAACTCGCCCATTGTGAGGGAAATATATCACACCTAAAAGAGTAGAGACAATTTTCATGGTATAGACATAATCTCACCTAAGGATTAAAGAAAAATCCAAGGTGTCTCGGACTACCATGGCGCCATTGAAGATGCTTTTCCCTTCCAAAGTTTATGCAAATCGAGAAAGGGTCCCCGACCTGTTCTTCTTCATAAAGCTAATGATTCGCGGTGACCAAAATAAGTGGAGGACAACTTGCTTTTCTAAGCAATAGAGGACAAAATACTAACATACTCTAACCTCTTCATCTATCAATGTTTTGGTAACGTCCCAACCACAAACCCGCATCAATATGGAAAGGAACAAGAGGGAAGACGAGGTCCGCTAGTACATCCCAATCAAAATGGATGGTCCTATTACTTGGAGGGAGTCCTATGGGAGAAGGAGGAATACCCCACACGGCAGAGTCTGTATCAACAAAGCATAAGGTGATTCTAAGCATTTCTATGGAGAGTAGGATCCATAGATGATGAGATCGACGACCACTGGTTTCACTCCCCAAGGAGAATGGGCTGGATGTGTGGAAACAAATCGCATCATTGGTTTCACTTAATGGGAGAGGGATTGACCGAGTATGGGATCAAATCAACCACTTGATCTACTGTTTCATCCAAAGATGACCAGTTTGACCACTTGATCAACCGGACCGACCGACAAGGGAATCCAATTGATCATTCCATCAACTACAAGTGGGTGGAGAGAAAGCTTGCGAGCAAGCAGCTTGAAGAGGTCGAAACAAATATGTCTTTCCGTTTCGAGGTTTCTCATTCATATGAGGACAAAAGGTGAGTGAGAGAGACTCCCTTGTAAAACATACATGTGAATCCTTTGACTTTACTTCTTTTTTTTCTTCTCAACGGTATCATGACTAGTTGAATTGAGGTCATCAACATGTTGTTTAGAGTCAAGATATGGTTGGCGAGGATGTGTAGACCATGCTTCTAACCTTCACAGACCGTAGCACCTTAAGAAGATGGTTACCCTTTCAAAGCCCTCGGCAAGGGTACTTGGGTTTATAAGTTGTTTGGGTGATCTTGACATCATCAACACTCCAGCACGACTAACAATAACTGGCTGTTTTCCTGGGACATGTAAGCTCTTCACGCTGGTTGGAAATTTGGATCCTTGTTTATTTTCTTCTTCTTTATTCTTCCTTTCTCTTCTCTTATTCAAATCGGTTACTAGCCCCAAAACTTTCATCGGACGGCCAGCTAGGAAGGAAAGGGAAGATGACCTGCAAGGAAGAAGAAGGCAAAGAAGACCCATCGGTGAAGATACGGCGATCAACATGAGGTTGATGTTCTTGGGGAAGTGCTTATGACCGGCACTTGTCGCGATTCCGGATTACTTGAGTGGAAAACATCCACACCGGCAATCCAATTGTGAGACCTCGAAGGCTCAAAGTAGCCATGTGAGGAGTGACCAATGTTCCTGCAAGAAGGAAAACAAAAGGTTCCCAGAGCATGTCTTCCACAATGGCGGAACCTAATTTCATGAAAAACAAAATCCACCCAGAGTTCACCAGAGAAAACAAACAAATGCCATAATCAAAAACTAGGAAGCAAGCAAATGAGTTCGAAACCTTCCTCACAAATGAACGTACTAGTTGGTGATGAAACCAAACGTCGCAGAACAAAGCAAGAAGGGGTTGAGATAGAGTGGGTGGAAAAGCCACGCTGATGACCTCGCTAACGGACTTTACACCCCCAAGTGCAAGCCCCACACACAATCGTACACCAAGGACCGGAAAGTGATCTAACACGACCTGTGCAACCACCGCGGAAGACTCAACCTCCACAAACACCCCTGCAAAAGAACCTATATAGATAGGCCACTAAGGTTACGATTGACAACAATAAAGCCTGGGGGACAAATGACAGTCCGATCCACACGCAAAAGCAGGGTATCTAGCCCAAAATAAAATCAAGAGGATTCCACTCATCACAGGCATAATCGAAAGCGATCCCCGCACACGCGCAAGTAACTTCTGCCACAATCATATCAACAGCAGGTGAGAACTCGCCAATATCAATGCGCGCACCCTCATGCTATTTGACCCTTGTGTGTGAAGGGCTTCCTAGGACAAAATGTGTATGGATTTAACTTCCTATCACAAGATTATATGTTTTTTTGCAACTTTGGAAAGCTATTTTTCACACCTATTCCAAAGCCCTAGAACTAACGGCATCGTAGATTTTCACTGCAATCGATAAAATGTGTTCAATCAATTTTATGTTTTATTTTATGGTTGTTGTTACTCAAAAAGGAAGATGCATGTGGACAATATGGTGTTTTGACCTGAACTCAAAATTATGTGCAAAGATATGAAGATGCAATCTTTTCATTTCAATGAAATCTATGCTACGAGAAGGAGAAAACATTTATCATTCCCATATGCACAATGTCCCAAAATATATTAAACTCATCAATATCAATCATGCAATTCCACTACTTCAAATGCAAGAATGCCCCCAATCTAATAAAAAGCAAGAAATTAAATCTTTTTTTTTTTTTAAATTTCACTAAAAGCAATAATGAACTTTCTTAAAACAACGAAACCCAAACTAAAAGTTTTCTTTTAAAGCGAACTATTCAGAAGAAATCTCATCTTTCCCTAAACAATTCTAAAGAAAACACATACTTTGTAATTGAAAGACACTCAAAGCAAGAGACTAATCCTTCAAAACCAAACAAAGCAAAAATGGCTAAAAGCAACTCAAAGGATGTCAAGCAGACTATAAACAGATCAATATAATCTCCAAAAGTTCAATCCAGCTGATCAAAGCAAAACTGGGCATCAAAAAATAGAATATCCTAATTCCAAACACAAATTTCAAATGGGTTTGCAACCTAGCTATAGGGTGCAGTGTGAACATTAGTGAAGTTCGCAAGCTAGACACAGGTAGGGTGCGAACACCTCACACTGGATTAAATAGTAGGGTGCGAACTCAGATGATTCTCGCAGGCCACTAAAGGACACAGTGCGAGAATGTCTGTAAACACAAAATTTGGAAAAAGGACAAAAATTTTGAGTGAACTTTCAAATCTAGAGAGTCTTGATGGATCTCCCACAGACTCAGAGACC
>SNQJ01S0158443.1:0-21999 GCA_010110895.2 Picea sitchensis
TCTCGAAAAACCTTCATTTGGACCCTCAAAATGGCCCCGGAAGTTAAAACCTGCTAAAAATAGTAAATTGCCAAAATGACCAGAAAACTGTTTTGAGCCATTTGGAAATGGTGGGTGGCCACCGATATCCACCTGGATCAGAAGGAAGGGGAAGCACCAACCTTTTACATGTCTTCATACCTGCTCGATGTCATGTGCGCTAGGAACGTCTTCACTGGCATGAATCTAAGTTCGCATGTTGTAGAGCTCTCGGTCCATGTCTACTTTAGTGTGTTGTGGGAAAATAGGTATAAGAAATCTTAATCCCTCATCTGCGATGAATTCATCGCCCCAATTTATTTTATTCTTTTTAAGAAGGAATTCCCAACGCCATTGGTGGCAGCCAAGAAAATGATATCCAAGGTAGGCCATTGGTATTTGGATAAGCGCACCACCTACATCAAGGTGTTCAGGGCCATCGAAGCACCACATCTCCTACCAGCTCATTTCTGAGACCGGATCGTCGTAGGAGAAATATGTTATCATACCATCTTGCAAGGCTATAACGCCACCCTGGTCAAGGATAAGAAGCAGGCTTGCATACCCTATGGTTTCCATATAGGCTTCTATTTGGTAAAGGATACCGCTCAAGCCAAACATGAAGGGCTGAGCCAACTCGAATTCAGATTCTCGACGGGCCAATTCCGCAAGCACGATCCAAAAGGCCTGGTCCTGCAACATGCTTCACAAGTGTCGTCCTGCTGGTTGTATGCTCACGACAAGTTCAAAGATGAAATCTTCACAGAAAATGCCCAAGACTGGAACAAGGTGGTGCAAAGGATGGCTGACCCGAAAATGACCAAGTTCAGGGCCATGAGCATGGATGAATAGGCGACAAAAATAAAGCAGTCGTATCAAGAGGCCCTCGGAGCCAGGGAAGAAATCAGAGCAGCAGAGGCAACAAAGGTGGGGAACAGGGTTTGTCTCTAACACCGGAGGCACGGGCAAGGGGATTGCTCCTAATGGAACAAGCGCGGATTGTAACTGATTAGTTGCGAAACAACCCAAACCTCGTAGAAATCACAAGGGTCCTTGTTGACAACCCAGTCGAAATCCAGGTAGGTCCAAGTGACCCAGAACCAATACAAATTGAAGAGATTATCGAGTTAGAAAACCCTGTAGTTTCAACGCCATAGGTCAGATCACTAGGGTACGTTTCAGCTCCGCCAGAGATAGTGAGGACATCAGGGAGAGCAAGTGCACCAAACCCCCTCCACAACTTAATAATGATCTATGATGATGAGGAGAGTTTGGAGGTTTCCCTGGTGACTGGAGTGCAGATCACAGAGGAAAAGGAACACAAGAAGGCATCTTCCCCAGCTCCCGATGATCAAATTCAAAGCCTTCCACAGAGTGACTAGGAGGTTGAAAGTGTCTTAGACATTGAGCTAGTCGATGTATCAAGGACCCAAGTGGACATCCCGAAGGACGAGCTAGGGTCGAGCGAATAAGAAGAAGAAGTTCCACAGCAGGAAATCGACATCTCAACAGTCGATTATCAAGTAAGTACCGATTATGCCCCTGATGCTTCGATTTCATTCGGTACTTTACCTCTCGATGAGAAACAACCAAAGGCCGTACTTTTGGAACACACAAAAGAGGTTCAATAACCCAGTCTTGAAAAGATATACACCGTCAGGAGCCTGGGAAACATGCTTACCTGGGGAGAGCAACAATTCCCTGAACCTGTGGATGAGATTGTTGATATACAATCCATCTCTTATGACCGAAAGAGGAAAGACATCATGAAAAGAACCACCAAGAAGAGGAGGCTTACTCTGGATCACTCCATCCTCGTCAACACATAGGAGAAATTGATTATCACGGAGAATGCCAAGATGTCTGAGCTTATCGGCGCAAGGATGGAAATCACAGATGCCACCCCAGATAGAGCGAGGAAGGATGAAGAGGAGTTGGTCGCTACGCTGAAGGAGTTGGATCATCTACGCCATTTGGCAAAATATTACCAGGACTCCACACAGGTCACGGTGTTCCTCAGAAGAAAATTCCAGGAGGCCTACAATAAATTTACAAATGAGCGCCACCTTTTCACTGCAGGGATAGTCGATTTCCAAGAAGACACCCTAATGGCGCTGAAAACGTGCAAGGATATGGAAAGGTGGTATGAGAAAGCACACCAAGCAGTGGAAAGGATGGACTACATCAATGTGGTTCAACAGGGTCGAGATGTCGAAGATCACGGCATCCGGGTACTAAGAGATAACATCATCGACCACATAAAGAAGTCAGACGAATACTGGGTAAAAAAGGACCAAGAACCTCATTAGGAAATCCAAGAGAAATGGGTCAAGTGTGAAAAGAGTTGGACCAAGATCAAGAGAGCGATGAGAGACATCGACCTTCCATAATTCGTCACACCCGATGAATTTGTCGACTTGCATGACATAGTCAAATTTCATGTCGAAGAAGATTCATCGTGGGCTGAGGAGATAGAAAAAGTGGCAAACATGGCGCTAGGTCAAGTGCATAAATTCATGGAACACCTGATCAAGGCTCGGACAGTGTTGTAGCAGTTAACTACTATAATAGTCAAGTATCAGGCATGGGAAGTGGATATAAAGGATATCCTTTCGGCCCCAATGGACCAACACAAATTCTCATGGCAACACATGCGAGGATATCTTCGTCAAATGGTCAAAGTACGAGAAGAGTCATCCACTCAATTGAGACCATTTGATGACTCTTAGAATATTGAGCGATGAAAGCGCCATGTGGCGATGTTTTGTTTTACTTAGCTTGCACTTTTGATAGTTAATTTTAGTTAATAATATGTTATAAATAAAGGGATCGACCTGTAAGAGGAGTTCGATGGTTTTTGCAAAGACTCTCATTTTTGGATTTGTAATGAACTATTTCAGAGCTACCTTAATTGAGAAGTCATGTTTAGGATCAGAGACAAGTTTATGTCCATTTTTTATCAAAAGCGTGTGTGATTGGATCTGAGGAAGAATTATTTCTGATTTTGATCTAATGAATGGATGTTGTAATGAGTAAGAGCTTATGAATTTGTTGATAAGTTATATGATTCAATAATTTCATAGTTCTTGTCTTTAATGATGAAAAGTAAATCGTTGTGTTAATGTGTGATCAATGATTAGAGCTAAGGAAACTATTTTTCTTGCCATCATTTATTACATGTATGTTTTCTTCTGATAATTGTATCTCAGTCAATTATTGGAATACCAACAAGTTAATGTATTAGTACTAGGCTTGTCATAGGTTCAAGAATCATTGTTTGCATGCTTGAGTATAAGGGTTATTTCGAGCTCATCCTTCTTCAGTAGTTAAACATTTCCCCTTTGTTACCCAGTTGGTTTATACCAGCATTTATCTTGTATCGGTCCCACCTATAAGAGAAAATACAAAAAGAGAACGTTCAAACTAAAGGAGGATCTTTCGCAAGAAGACATCCTATCAATCACTACGTAAAGCCCATCGATTAATCAATCAGATTGCAAGATCTGGAAAACCATTCCACCATTAAACGTTGCAGATTCTAATTGGGCCTCGGTGGCAGGTTTGGTTCCTACTGTTGAGTTAAAGGGATTTAGGGACCTGTCTCAAGAATTAGTGCTAGAAGGAGGGCATGAAGAATGAATGGTTGTCAACATTTTTAACATAATATTTCACATAACCTGTAGATTCAAAACAACCCACATGCATGGCTAGTCATTCTCAAGGCAACACACACACACTGAGTACTCCTGAAATGAGTAACTCACACCAGCAAGAGGAATAACATATATTCCTTGAAATACCTTATGCTCTTCCTCACAAGGAACTTTACCAGTTCAGAAGAATCACAAGAGCTTACCCCCGACGAATCGGAGCACTGACCTTAGCTTTGTTACTTCCTCGTAGAAAACAAGCAGACCAGTGGTCGACACCCCCGACCAGGTTTTCGTTCACACAGTAGAAGACCTAATATATTTATCCCTCACCGAAATCGAACATCCTCTTAATCTAATCCCCGAAACACCAGCCGGTAACTGCTCTGAGCCTGACGATTTTCCGACGAGGAAGGGTTTAACTCAGAACGCTCAGTGTCGGGATCAGACGACGTGGAACATAACAATGACCATAACAAAGAAAGGGGAAACCCACCTTAGAATAATCAACCGTGTTTGTCCAGAGATGCTCTGGCCATCCCCGAACGAGTACATAACCTTCCCCGACATCCATAAAAGTTACTCCCTAAATTTGACCCCGAAACTTCAGGATTGCCTGAAGACCATATTAAGAAATTCGTACTAGCTATCAAACTGATGAATGTCCAAAATGAAGACGTAGTATGCAGGGTTGTCCCCTATACGTTTGAGAATGTGACCTCCATGTGGTATTTTAACTTACCTGTAGGGTCCATAACTAATTGGGCCAAATTTCAAAAGGATTTTATAGATAAATTTGCAAAAGAAACCACTACAGGAGCCTTGATGGCCGAATTGTTTGCTACCACCATGAGTTTAAAGGATAAGGCTAAATATTTTAATCAATAGTTCACCACTATCCTAAACAAATTTCAACCTGAAGCTAAACCCACTCTGAAGCTGCAAATCGAAGTATATGCCAATGCTCTCCCAGCTTCCATTTCAATGTTTGTGAAGCGGGTTGCCAAAACAACCTTAGCTGAGAATTTTGAAGAAGCCAAAACTATAGAATTCCAAATGAAGGGATGTAAAGAAGGCCAGGTCTCATTAGTTAAGAAGGAAGTTCAACCTCCTCCCAGGAGAGGACTCATGTTGACTAGACCCCCAGGGAAACAAACAGAACAAGGTCCTGAAAAGGGAAGTAGAGACATAGAAGACCTACAACGCATGGTTAAGAAGTTTTCAAACGAAATCATATACATGAAAATAAGTGCAGGGAAAGAAAACCAAGGCCAGAGGCCCTATAAACCCTTCTTTAAAATAAATACTCCTTTCAAAGCAATTGAACCTGGGAAATGTAGCATCTGACTCATTTTGTACCTATCACCAAGAGAAACATTCTGAAAGAGACTGCCCACAATGGGTGCATGCAATGAATTTGATGGCCAACCGGTTTCTAGATGAGGTTTCCCTAACCGAACAATCAAGCGGCTCAATTATGAATATTGTCGATCAGGAAGAAGTTGATCCACCAGAAGAAACGACCATGTTGATATGGGACCCTGACCTACCAATGCCTTCTGATGACCTATTTGAGGTTCAAGAACCACCCGTAGAGGTCTTGGTTGTGCAAACACGAAGTAGGGATCACCTGTCTCAAATGACCTTACTACGACCCAAGCTTCNTGGCCAACCGGTTTCTAGATGAGGTTTCCCTAACCGAACAATCAAGCGGCTCAATTATGAATATTGTCGATCAGGAAGAAGTTGATCCACCAGAAGAAATGACCATGTTGATATGGGACCCTGACCTACCAATGCCTTCTGATGACCTATTTGAGGTTCAAGAACCACCCGTAGAGGTCTTGGTTGTGCAAACACGAAGTAGGGATCACCTGTCTCAAATGACCTTACTACGACCCAAGCTTCGGGAGGAAAACCAGCTATCGATCACCCGAAAGCACCTTTTGTCCCCTGAATAAATCCTATAAACATCCATACACAACAATCACCCAAGCTAGACTACAATGTATTAGAAGATTTGAAAACGTTAAAGGCAAATATGTCGATCATGGACATGTGTAGAATCCCTCAGCAAAAGGACTTTCTGTTACAAGCATTGAAATCAGTAGAAAATTCTACAACAAGCACTGACCAAGGAGAAAATATAATTCCCATAGATCTAATAAATAAACCAACTGTGAATTCCTACTCTAAAGATAAGAAGGGGAAGACTTTTGTCCGACCGTTCCTTTTGACATTTGAAGTCTTCAACATAAACCTCCATAATTATTTGGTTGACTCGGGATCATCCTCCAATGTTATGCGATTGTCTGTTTGCAAAATATTGAACGCAATCCCTCTCAAAAGTGATAAACATGTGATACAACTAGACAAAACCCAGGTGAAGGTTATGGGAGAACTCAAAGATGTAATGATCAGAATGGCGACACACCCGAAATTAAGTAATTGACATCATTGTAGTAGATATCTCAGAAGCTTACGGATTGCTACTTGGTCGAGATTGGTCCGAGAAGCTAAACGGATACTTTAGTACAGACTGGGCTCACCTCTGGCTGTCATTGAAAGGACACATGAATATGATCATGATCAATAGGGAAAGATATCTAAAACACACTGTCACCGACCTAGAAACCCTTAATGAACCCTCATCGACAGATTTTCCCATGCTAGGCAATTATTCTTGTGACTAGGATTTCGGGAATTTCTCCCCCCTCTCATCTGATGTTTCTCTTACTCAAAACTCTGAAATGATTTTTCAAGAAAACTTGTCGATGGTGGCGGAGGAAACTCTCTTATGTCAGGAACATGTGTTAGAAATCATAGAATAGATAGGAGGAAAGTAGGAAAGTGGTAGAAAAAAGGAAACTGATGGCTTTTTCTCACAAATTTGGACCTTATACTTTGATGGATCTAAATTGCAAGAAGGGTCAAGGGTAAGGTGCATACTCATTGATCCAAAAGGTAAACGAAATTTCTTGTCCTGTAGACTAGAATTTGAATGCACAAACAACACCACCGAGTATGAAGCTCTAGTACAAGGGCTAAAGAAATCCATAGACTTAAACATTAAAGAATTGAAGGTTTTCGGATATTCTGAAATCATTGTTAGACAAGTAAGGAACACTATACATTGCAACTCTCCCCACCTGAGCAATTACCAATAGGAGGTGCACAGACTAATAGAACATTTTGAAGCCTTCAAAATCACAGCGATCCCCAGAACAAAGAACACTCTTGTTGATTCTCTGGCCATTGCTGCCTCAAGGCTATAACCTCTGGAAGACTACAAAGCCTCCCAATTAACTGTGGATTTACTCTACATATAGTCGGTGCCCAACAATATTTCCAATTGGAAGTTCTTTGAAGGAGATGAACAGATCATAAACTTTTTAACCAATCAAGATAATTTTAAATATCTAGCTATTGACGATGAAGTATTTCAGGAGAAATTAGCAGACCCCAACCCTCATSTACAGAAACCTGAAGCAGAACGATCAACTAACAAACCAAGGTCTAACACGATACCAAAGGGAGTCGCCAATTTAGAAAACCTTTTTGACWTAAGGGAAATATTCAAAGGGTCAAYGAACGCAAAAATGAGGAGTTCTTGCCCCATGCATGAGACTATAAATCTAGGAACCCTGGAAAACCCCAAGAAAATAAATCTCGGCAAGACAATGTCTAAAGAAGAAAGGAAATCCCATCTTAAACTTTTTAGATAATATCAATATGTTTTTGCATGGTCCTACCGAGATCTGAAAACTTATGATACTCGTATCATTCAACACAGAATCTCGTTGAAGCTCGAAGTGAAACCCTTCCAACAGAAGCTCTGGAAGTACCACCCATCCCTGGAGCTTGTCATGTGTCAGGAGATAAAAAAAACTACTAGATGCCAATATTATCTTCTAGACACTCTGCATGGGTAGCAAATTTGGTTCCTCTGAGGAAAACTTTTGGGGATATCTGCCTATGTGTATATTTCAGAAACCTCAGCAGAGCTTTAGAAAAGGACAACTACCCAATCCCACCAATGGAGCAACTCTTGCAGACCGTGTCTGGCTCTGAGATTTTCTCCCTACTGGACGGTTTTTCAGGTTACAACCAAGTTCTAGTTTCAAAGGAAGACCATTTGAAGAATACCTTTTGAACCAAGTGCAGAAACTTCGCTTATAAGCGCATGCCCTTTGGGTTAATCAATGCAGGGGAAAACCAAAGGGCCATGGACATAGCGTTTCGGGGACTAATCAACAAATGTGTATTAGTTTATTTGGACGACGTGACTTTGGATTCGAAGAATAGAGAAGACCACATCAAACACTTAACCCAAATTTTTGAAAGGTGTAGGAAATACAGTATATCCTTAAACCCTAAGAAAACTACCTTTGGTGTCGAGGAAGGTAAACTACTAGGTCATATCATATCTCAAGCAGGAATTCGCATAGACCCAGAACGAATTAGGGCTATAGTTCAGTTTCCATTTCCCCACAACAAAAAGTCTATGCAATCCTTCTTCGGGAAAATCAATTTTGTGAGGAAATTCACCCCTGATTTCACTGAAACTATCAAACCCTTACAAAAAATGATCCACAAAGATGTTGAATTTAAGTGGGATGATGAACGAAATAGTGCTTTCAGCAAGATTAAGGCTGCAATATCTCAAACCCCAATGCTGTGAAGTCTCGACTTTAGCAAAGATTTCTTCCTCTACACTTTTGCCTCTGACCAATCGTTAGTTGCAGTATTGAATCAAAAGGATGATGACAACAATGAGGCCCCGATATCATTTATGAGCACTGATCTCCAAGGGGCCGAACTAAATTACCCTGCTATAGTCAAGCATGCTTATGCAGTATACAAGGCAGTGAAACACTTCAGATCTTACATCCTAAAGAACCATACCAAAGTCATTGTGCCTCACCCTGCAGTCTGATCCCTATTCACTCAATAGGAGATGGGGGAAAGAAGAGGAAAATTGATGGTAATAGTCCAAGAATTTGATCTATATATAAAGCATGATAAACTGGTTAAGGGACAAGGATTATGCAAACTGGAAGTTGAAGCCCAGGACTAAGTAAATGAAGACCTCGGATGGGAGAATGAATTGGCGTTATGGTGTGGTGAAGCTTCATACGTCTCCCCAGGGAAAAATTCTTGGTATGAGAAACTGACTTATCTCCTGCATCATGGGACTTCCCCAGAAAACCTAAATCCTAGGGAAAGGAGAGCCCTCAAGTTAAAATCAACACAATATCGCCTCATAAATTCGGTACTCTTCTGTGTTAATTATGATGGGGTACTTTTAAGGTGTCTCGAACGCGAAGATGCAGACAAGGTTCTGAAGGAGCTGCATGATGGTCTTGCAGGTGGACATTTCATAGGAAACACCACTACTCACAAAATACTGAGATTTGGCTATTATTGGCCTACTTTGTTCAAGGATGCTCACACATATGCTAGAAACTGTAAAACTTGTCAAATAAATGCGGGGAGGGAAAAGAGAGCAGTTGTCCCACTCCAACTTGTGGTTGTTTCCAAGACATTTGAGCAATGGGGATTAGATATCATAGGAGAAATTACACTGAGTTCTTGAAAACAACATAGATACATACTGACTGCCACAAACTATTTCACAAAATGGACAGAGGCCATCCCTCTGACTCATGTAAACGAGAAGGTGGTGATCCAATTCATAGAACAACAACTGATCACAAGGTTCAATATGCCTTTTGTCCTTGTTTTTGATAATGTCCCTTACTTTTCTTCCACCCTATTAACAGAGTTTTCTCTAGACAAAGGAATCATAATCAGATACTCTACAAACTACTATCCACAAGGTAACGGAGTGGCAGAATCAACCAATAAGAACCTAGTGAGGATATTAAATAAAACAATTGTAGACAACCAGAGGAATTGGCACAGTTCACTCCATAACGCCTTATGGGATGATAGAGTAACACCCAACGAAGCTATAGGAATATCCCTGTACTTTATGGTATATGGACAGGAAGCCATTCTCCCAAACAGGCTATATATTCCATCTCTTCAACTTGCTCAGGATTCTAGAGGGCAGCCCTCATCAGTTATACAACAAAGAATTGATACCCTCCTCATGCTGGAAGAATAAAGGGAGAAATAAAAATCGAATTTCATAGCTCATCAACAGATAGTTAAAAGGTGGTTTGATAAGCATAAGGCTAAAGAGAAGAATTTTGAAGTGGGAGACTTAGTCCTAAAATGGGACAGAGACAATGAGTCGAAGCGAAAACATTCTAAGTTTCAGAATCTATGGCTCGAACCTTTTCAGGTAGCCGGGAAAATTGGGGTAGGCACGTATCGGTTGCAGAATCTGAGGGGGGAACCTGACGCCCTACCGGTGAATGGCCAAGCCCTAAAACAGTATTTCCATTAAAAAAAAATGTGTGGATATGTTTTGAGGATGTTTTTCTTTGAGGTAGGTTGATTGCGGAGTTCATTTTTTGTTTTTTTTTGTTTCTTGTTATAATACTTCGACGCTTTTGAAGGTTTTGTTTAGAGAGACATTGGTTGACCTTAGTTCATGCGATATGACGAACTTTGTTCCTGACTCATTGCTCACGTACAAACACAAGAAGCATTGGGAGACCTGTGGTTGTTTTAAATGAGTTTTCTATCTAACCTGCGCAGATGAACAACCTTGGAAAAGTGATGAAGTGACTGCCTGGTGGTCTCGTAAACCCTTAAGGGAAAGATGGTAAGTTGTAAAGGACTACATGCGCCTCAAGATAGAGCTAGCAAAAATTCACCTTGACCATCTCATTTTGAAAATAATAGATGTCCTCCTCTCCCACTCGCTTAGGGCATCTGCCGAAATAAAATCAACTATATCAAATGAGTGCATAGTAGGAGAGGGTATGCAGATAACTCCATCGGGGCTATGGACGCTCGTTAGCAGCGGAGAAAGGTTAGTGATGTCGGGGTGACTCCGTTGGGGATATGGACGCTCGTTGGCAGCAGAGCAACACCATAGCAAGTGAATGATGATAACTAAAAGGCTCAGTGCCAGTGAATGCTTTACTTGACTCTTGTCAAAAGGGGCGTGAGTCAGCGTTACAGGAAACGAAGGTGGAATAAAGGTTGAAAACCCCACAGGTAGGCCCGGATGCACCAACCAGGGAATTTCAAATGCAACGTAAAAGAGGCTCTGATAAAAAACAAGTTAATTTCTTAACCAAATTTTGCATCATCCGAGCCTGAGGTAGGAAAAAAAATTTTGCTTTCGCCCAGTAAGTCACCATTTGTTGAGCACTCAACACACCCTAAAAATCCTTTATCAAACTTTTTACTTTTTGGTTACCACTTGATATTTTGCACTGTCTGATTCGAATTCATTTTGAGAAATGTTTTCTCTTTGCTTGTTCTCATGACTCTCATCACCTATTTAGGTTTGTTTGAACTTATGAAACCCCATGACTAAAAAGACCTTAACATCTGAAGAAAGAATCGACAGCCAAACACTTCACCCGACGCACTCAGATTCGACATTGGAAGGAATTCAAAGAATAAAAGGGAACCACTCGGAAGATGACAATCTCCAAGCGTCGATCTGTGTCGGCATCGACAGAAGGAGGTTTTGGTTTGTGTCAAGTTTTTCATAAAGATATCGCAGATAGTTGATTCCCCTTCGGCGTCGGTAAAAGATGGGGGGGACAAACGTTAACGAAGAATGAAAAGATATCATCGATGGTCGATGCCCCGACGTGCTTCATTCGTACTGAGGAAAACCGAGAAGGATCATCACTAACATTTTGACCACGATAAAAGCTATCCCCGATCGCCAATCCCCAATGCATTTTCGGCATCGAGACTTTCTCAAGGGAGCCAATCCGAAAGCGCTTTGATAGGTTTTTTCGCCAATCGTCGATCTTGGACACTTTTTCGACATCAACAAGTTAAGGTTTGTTTTATGGCGAATAAATTAGGGAAGGTCCTGACTTCGATTAATACACGCGAATTAAGTCAATAGTCTCCAATGCCATGTGTCTTTACCAAGTAAGAGGGTCGTACGGTCTAGTTCTATCCCGAGTTATTCTTGATTCCCCAGGTCCGAGTCACACCTCCAAGTCAGTTTTTCCGTGTCATCATTGTACGGTAAGATCGATCGGCGTCGGAGCTTCTTTTTTACAGGAGGATATCAACGAAAACGTTCATAGCACAACCCCGATCCCTGATCCATCCACTGAAAGAGCGACACGATGAGATGTTTTAGAATTAGATATGATCGGATTGTGAGCATTTAAGGAGCTAATTAATACTCGATCCTGCATTAGTTGCTACCTCGTGCACCAATCAAAACAACCATTTAAAATCACTGATAGACCACATCACCACACGCGCCTCTGTTGTCAACCCACGATGAATTTAAGTTCTAGAGATTCAGTGGTAGATTTATTTAAAATTCACTCATAACTCAGATTGAATAGTTGATGCAACACGATAAGATCTTTCCTATTTAAAATCTCTTGAGTCATTGTGAACGAAATTATTCTATGTGTAAGAGAATTCCTGAGCGTCTGAGGGAGCAAGAAGAGCAACTCAAAGGTTGTATCGACTCTGTGATTATAAAATAACTAGGTTTTAACAAGCTTCAGAGGTATGTATCCAAGTCTGTAAATTTTGCATGGCTATAATTTATATGTTTTTATCCAGTTTTTTACACGGTCTCTGAAATTTTACTTAAGTTGCAGGAACAATGCTACCAAGAAAGCCAACCACTAGACACTCGCCGAGAGCACCGAAGTTGAAAGAACCAGAGGTAGGCAAAGGCTCTTCTCCTAGGATCGTAAAGCAATTGGACTACGTCCCTAGGTCGAAACCTGTTGTTAAGACAACAACAAAGAAGGATTTCATCCATCCGCTGGCCTTTGGTGATATTGAGGCAAGCACCGTGTCCAAGATGGTGCTCCCACAGTGGGGAGATCTCTTTAACAGGATCAACTGAGAAGAATACTCGAAAGATGTCCCACACAGTGATCCAAACGTAAGGGCACTCGATGACCAGGTGTTCCCGAACATACGACGGTCGTATCTGCACATGGTGGTAAGAAGAACCCCAATTTTCCCCTGCATAGAGGTCCTAAAATGGCTCATCGACCACACAGACACACTTAAGTGTTTAATAAATGATGAAAATGGCTAGTGTGTCAGAGTTTTCCTCCCAGTACAAGTTCATAAGTATTACAAACTCAACGACCCAGAGGAGCGTCTAAACACAGACTTTGTGATGAAGTTCTACGAACACCACGACACCAACCGAGTGATGGGATAATAGTGGAGGGAGGACAAGAAGTTCACCAACCGAAGCACTGGTTGGTATGGTACGATTAACTTGAGGGAGCCATACATCTATTTGATGGCTCTCATCTGTCGGTTGTATGGAGAGAAATATTGCTCCAAGTTTTCAAAGGCATGGATGCCTTTAGCATACACAGTTGTGATCGTAGGGTGCAACTTCATCTAGGGAGAAATAATAGACAAGCAACTAAGCATCTGTGTGCAGCAGGCTCAGACCTCAAAGGAAGGGGCAGCACCAAATTTTTACATGGCTTCATACCTACTCAATGTCATGTGCACTAGGAACCTCTTCGTCGGCATGAATCTGAGCTGACATGTTGCGAAGCTCCGGGTCCATGTATATTTCAACGTGTTGTGGGAAAACAAGTATAAGAAATCTTACTCCCTCATCTGTGATGAATTCATCGCCCGAATTTATTTGATTCTTTTTAAGAAGGAATGTCCAAGGCTATCAGCGGCAACCAAGAAAATGATATCCAAGGTAGGCCATTAGTATTTGGACAAGCACGCCAGCTACATCAGGGTGTTCGGGGCCACCGGAGTACCACATCTTGTACCATCTCATGTCCTAAACCAGCTCGTCGCAGGAAAAATATGTTATCAGACCATCTTGCAAGGCTACAAGGCCACCCTGGAAAAATATGTTATCATACCCTATGGTTTCCATATAGGTTTCTATTTGGTAAAGGATATCGCTTAAGCCAAACAAGAAGGGTTGAGCCAACTCGAATTCAGATTCCCGACGGGTCGATTCTGCAAGCACGATCCAAAAGGCCTGGTCCTGCAACATGCTTCACAAGTGTTGTCCTGTTGGTTGTTTGCTCACAAGTTTGAAGACAAAGTCTTCACAGAAAATGCCCAGGAGTGGGACGAGGTGGTGCAAAGGATGGTTGACCCGAAAATGACTAGGTTCAAGGCCAAAAGCATAGATGAACGGGCGACGATAATAAAGTAGTCGGCTCAAGAGGCCCTCAGAGATAGGAAAGAAATCAGAGTGGCAGAGGCAACAGAGTTGCAGAACAGGGGTTTGTTTATGATACCGGAGGCACAGGCAAGGGGATTGCTCCTAATGGAACAAGCGTAGAGAGTAATTGATCTGTTGTGAAATGACCCAGACCTCGTAGAAATGACAAGGAACCCTGCCGAAAACCCAATCGAAAGCCAGGTAAGTCCAAGTGACCCGGAACCAATACAAATTGAAGAGATCATTGGGTTGGATAACCCTTCAGTTTCAACGCCACAGGCCAGATCACTATGGGACGTTTCATCTCCGCCAGAGATAGAGAGGACATCAGGGAGAGCAAGTGCACCAAACCCCCTCCACGAATTAATAACGATCTATGATGATGAGGATATTTTGGAGGTTTCCCTTGTGACTCGGATGCAGATCACAGAGGAAAAGGAACCCGAAAAGGCATCTTCCCTAGCTCCCGATGCTCAAATTCAAATCCTTCCACAGAGTGACCAGAAGGTCGAAAGTGTCTCAGACACTGAGCTAGTCGATGTACCGGGGACCCAAGTGGACAGCCCGAAGGACGAGCTAGGGTCGAGTGAACAAGAAGAAGAAGTTCCACAGTAGGAAATCAACATCTCAACAGTCGATTATCAAGTAAGTACTGAGCCTTCCCATGATGCTTCGATTTCAACCGATACTTTACCTTCCGGAGAGCAAAATCCAGAGGTCAAACTTTCAGAACACACGGAAGAGGTTCAAGAACCCAGTCTTGAACATATATACATTGTTGGGAGCCTAGGAAACCTGCTTACCTAGGGAGAGCAGCAAATCCCTGAACCTGCGGATGAGGTCGTTTATATACAAGCCATCTCTTATGACAGAAAGAGGAAATCCATCATGAAAATAACCACCAAGAAGAGGAGGCTTACTCTAGATCGCTCCATCCTCATCACCACAGAGGAGAAACTGATTAGCACGAAGCATGCCAAGACATATGAGCTTATCGACATAGGGATGGAAATCACAGATGCCACCCTAGATAGAGCGAGGAAGGATGAAGAGGAGTTGGTCGTTGCACTGAAGAAGTTGGAGCATCTATGCCATTTGGTGAAATATTATCAAGACTCCACACAGGTCGTGGTGTTCCTGAGAAGCGAATTCCAGAAGGCCTAAAGTAAATTTACGAATGAGTGGCACTTTTTCATTGCAAGGATAGTCGATTTCCAAGAAGACACCCTCATGGCGCAGGTGACGTGCAAGGATATGGAAAGGTGGTATGAGAAAGCACACCAAGCAGTGGAAAGGATCAACTACATCAACGTGGTTCAACAAGGCTGAGACGTCAAAGAGCACGGCATCCGGGTACTAAGAGATAGCAACATCGACCGCATAAAGAAGTCAGTTGAATACTGGGTGAAAATGGCCCAAGAACCTCTTCAAGAAATCCAAGAGAAATGGGCTGAGTGCAAAAAGAGTTGGACCAAAATCAACCGGGCAATGAGAGACATCGACCTTCCAAAATTCGGCACACCCGATGACTTTGTCGACTTCCATGACATAGTCAATTTATATGCCGAACAAGATTCATCATGGTCTGTGGAGATAGAAAAAGTGGCGAACATGGTGCCAGGTCAAGTGCAACAGTTCATGGAACTCCCGATCAAGGCTCGGACAGTGTTGCAGTAGTTAAGTGCTAGAATAGTCGAGTATCAGGCACGGGCAATGGAGATAAAGGAGATCCTTTCGGCCCCAATGGACCAACACATATTCTCGTATGCCAACACATGCGAGGATCTCTTTGTCAAATGGTCAGAGTACGAGAAGAGTCATCCACTCAAGTGAGACTATTTAATGACTCTTAGAAGACTAAGCGATGAAAGTGCCATGTGGCGATGTTTTGTTTTACTTAGCTTGCACTTTTGATAATTATCTTTAGTTAATAATATGTTATAAATAAAGGGATTGACCTGTAAGAGGAGGTCGATGGTTTTTGCAAAGACCCTCATTTTTGGATTTGTAAAGAACTATTTCAGAGCTACCTTAATTGAGAAGTCATGTTTAGGACCAGAGACAAGTTTATGTTCATTTTTCATCAAAAGCATGTGTGATTGGATCTGAAGAAGAATTATTTATAATTTTCATCTCATGAATGGATGTTGTAACGAGTAAGAGCTTCTAAATCTGTTGATAAGTTATCTGATTCAATATTTTCATAGTTCTTGTCTTTAATGATGAAAAGTAAATCGTTGTGTTAATGTGTGATCAATGATTAGAGCTAAGGAAACTATTTTTCTTTCCATCGTTTATTACATGTATGTTTTCTTATGATAATTGTATCTCAGTCAATGATTGGAATACCAACAGGTTAATGTATTAGTACTAGGCTTGTCATAGGTTCAAGAATCATTGTTTGCATGCTTGAGTATAAGGGTTATCCCGAGCTCACCCTTCTTCAATAGTTAATCATTTCCCCTTTGTTACCCAGTTGGTTTATACCATCATTTATCTTGTATCGGTCCCACCTATAAGAGAAAATACAAAAAGAGAACGTTCAAACTGAAGGAGGACCTTTCGCAAGAAGACATCATGTCAATCACTACGTAAATCCCATCGATTAATCGTCTGGATCGCAAGATCTGGATAACCATTCCACCATTAAACGTTGCAGAGTCTAATTGGGCCCTGGTGGCAGTTTTGGTTCCTATTGTTGAGTTAAAGGGATTTAGGGCCCCTCAACAGGTTGTTGACCCCTTACTTTGTGCTTACCCTAAAATTAATTGGACAAACACTTTTGAGAGGATTTGTATAAATAGAGATCAAACTCTTGTGATTTTATCATATCCCTTGTTACACATTACTTTTGTCACCCCTATGACCGTTAATGATGTAAACCTATCCTTTGTCTTTAGAAGGATCAATTGCCTTAATCCCTAAATAATAATGAAGATGAATTTTCCCAGAGAGATGAAATTATATTTTCCCTTGTAAAAACCTTATGAAGAGGGATCGTCGCACCTTGCTTAGTGTTAAGGGTGTGATGATCTATGATCGTCTCAGGGTGCACCATAGTGGCCCGCGACGTCATTGCAGTTTTCTCAGTGTTAAGGGTGCAATAATTTTTCGTACGAAAGAAAAATAGAATCTTCTCAATGCTTCTAGAACAGAAGTTTTGAGGGTGAGTTGGCTTCCGATCGGTTTGGATCTGAGTTTCATTTACTAATCTCTTGGGATCATCCTAGCCTCCTCACCCTATCCTTTTCAGTTTATAAAAGGAGGGGAGTTCTCATGGGGAAAGCTAGCTTTTGGAGTTTTGGGGGAATAGGTAGTCCTTGAGTTTTGTAGCTTGGAGTTTTTGGGCCTATGTTGGCTTTCAACTTTGTCAAGATAGATTGTTGGTCTCAGAATCCATGGAGCAGAAGTGTGTGGGAAGCAAGGAACTATTGGAAGGAACCTGACAACATCAAGGCATCTGGTTGTATCTTTCTTCCACATTCTTTAATACAGATATACTTTTTCTTTCCTATATGAACGTTATTTGTCCATATTGTATGATTCCTTGATCACGTACTAGTTTCATATCGAATAGACTATGTTATTCTTGTCTTCAATGGCTTGTGTTTCATTGCAAATACTTCTCCATAAGACTTACGACTGAGCAAGGATCACATTGGCAAGTTCATGTCTACAACATTTAAAAGGTATGTTTTGGATCCTCTTCTTATTTGATATCTGAAATCTAAGGAAAGTTTAGTATATTGTCTTGTTTTGTTCTAGTTTCAGGGTGAAATTAGGGAGATCTGTTTGTGTCTGCACTTACCAATTTGTCCGACAACAAAATTGGCCACCATATTGGGGAAGAGAAAAAAATTTCCTAGTTTGTTTTGATTTTTTGCTTTAATTGCCTGGGTTTTGTTTTATGAGTCACTAGGAGATCCAGATTGACTCTCTGACTGTTTAATTTCACTGGAAAACCTTCATGCTTTTTATTTTTTTTCCATTTTTCCTTTGATCATCACACCCTTCTTTGAGAGACAGTGCGACAATATGGATCGACACATTCTAGCTTGAGAAACAGTGTGGCATCGTCGCACTGTGGCCTTCTGTGACTTGCGACAACTTAGGATCGACGCACTATGTTAGTCCTATAGCTTGTGACGATTGTGAAACTTTTTAGCTTTTGGTGGTTCTCCTTGCCCAGATTTGTGATAAGTGTTCGGGGTGATTTGTTGGGTCTCATTACAGTCTGCTTGAAATCATCTTTGCACCGTCTTTTGGCCATATTTGCTTTGTTTTAGCTTGTTTTCTTTTGAAAGATTTGGGATCTCTTGCTTTGAGTGTCTTTCAGTTACAAAGCATTGTTTTTCTTTAGAATTGTTTAGTGAAAGAACACTTTTCTTTTTCTTTTTCTTTTTTTCTGAATAGTTCATTTTAAAAGAAAAATTGTAGTTTGGGTTGCGTTTGTTTTGAAGAAGCTATTTATTGCTTTTAGTGTATCTTTGGTAAAAAAAAAAAAAAAATCTTGTTTTGCATTATATTTGGGGCATCTTTGCATTTGAAGTAGCGAAATTGCATGGTTTTTGGCATTTTTGGTCTTGAATTCTTGGGGGGGGGCAAGAATCATGTATTGTTGTACAGTCTCTTTGGCTCGTTTCTTGAAGATATTGATATTGATGAGTTTAATAAAAATTTGGGACATTGTGCATCTGGGAATGATAAACGTTTTCTCCTTCTCGTAATATAGCTTTCATCGAAGTGAAATATTTGCATTCTCGTTTCTTTGCATTGTTTAGAGTCGGTCAAAACATCATTTAGTCCATGCTATTTTCCTCTTGAGTAAACAACAACCTTAAAATAAAGCGCTTATAAAAATTGATTAGACATTTTTATATTTTCTGGTAGCAAACCTACATTAGCTTAAGGTGTAGGGATTTGGAATAGGTGTGAAAGATAACTTTCCAAAGTTGTAAACAAACATAGAATCTTGTGCTAGCGAGCGGTAAATCCACTCATTACATTTTGTCCTGGGAAGCCCTTCTAACACAAGGGTCAATCACGAGGTCGCATTAAGTCCAGCAGAGTTACTCACCCTGATTTGTTGGTCCTAGTGTATTGAATGCGTGTATTATTGGGGGTCACTTGAGAAGAAAATCTTATGCGGACCTTCTTGAGGAGATTTCAGGCTTAGATACCTTTCCCGTGCGTGTATATCAGACTGTCGACTTCTTCCCCAATCATCATTGTTGTAATTGGTAACTTTATTATCCTATCTTTTTATGGTCTTAACACAAGGAGACTGTGGAGGGGCAAGTCTTCACGGTACCTGGAATCGACGTTGGCCACACTCACTCGGGCTCCTTGGAGAGTATACCCACGATTATGTGTGGGAGCTTGCACCAGGGTGTAAGTCTATTAATCAGGTCGTCAACATAACTTTTCCACCCGCTCTATCTCAACCCATTCTTACATTGTTCTCGCGACGTTGGATTTCATCACCAACTAGTGCGTTCATTGTGAGCAGGTTTTGTTTGCTTGCTTGCTTCCTAGATTTTTAGTGTGTGTTGTTTATTTTCCCTAGCATACTCTAGGTTGGATCTGTATTTATGGTGTCAGTTCCTGGAACGACCAATGAAGAAACCCCTGCTCTAGAGAACCAACGTTGGTCCTCCTTACATCGCTACTTTAAGCCTTCCAGGTCTCACAAATCGGGTTACCGGTATGGTTGTTTTCCACTCAGGTAATCTCGAATGCAGCAAGTGATTCGATTGTAAGCACTTCCCCTCGAGAACATCAACCTCATGTTGATCCTTTACCTTCTTCACCAGTAAGATCTTATTTTCCTTGTTCACTTGCAAGGTCTTCTTCCATTTCATATTCTTCACCGAGTGAAAGCTCAGAAGCTAGTAACTCGATAGATAAGAAGAAGCAAAAAAGGAAGATTAAGAAGAAGAAAAATAAGCAAGGCTCCAAAATTCCAACCACTGCCAGACATGTTGGAAAAAAACCAGTTACTGATAATCATGCTGGGAGTGTTGATCATGACAAGATCACCCAAACAACCCATAAGCCCAAGTACCCTTACAGGCTTTGTAAGGGTAGCCATCTTCTTAAGGATTGCTCTGGTCTATCCAAGGTTATATAAGCATGGTCTACACATCTTCGCCAACCCATGTCATCAGCCTCTAATCAACATGTTGATGATGTCTCGTCAAATAGTCAAGATACCATTGGGAAGAAGAAACATAGAGTCAAGTTCTCGTGTATGTTATGCGGAGGGAGTCATCAAAATCACCTTTACCCTCGTATGGATGAAGCCTTGAAATTATTGGAGGACATGATTGTTTCCCAGCCTCAACTTTTGGCTGATTACTGCAACCTTACTCTCAACCCACCTGTCATTGATGGCATGATCAATCAGGTCCCTTCGTCGTTCAGTCTGGTTGATCAGGTAGTCAATATGGTCATGTCCTTAGTTGGACCAGTTGATAAAGTGGTCGATTTGATCCCATCTTTGGTCAATCCCACTCTCTCATTAGAGAGTGAAACCCAAGCAGCCGATCAATTTCCATCTGTTGACCCCATTCTCCACTTGAAGAATGAAACCCAAGTGATCGATCTGATCTCGTCACCGTTCAATCCTACTCTCCCACTGGAGAGTAACCTGATATTTCTCATGTTTTTATTTGTGATACAAACTCTACCATGTTGGAGAGCATTCATCCTTCTCCCGCAGAACCCGCTCCAAGTAATGAGGCCATCCTTTTTTATTGGGGTGCCCTAATTGGACCTCATCTTCCCTCTCACATTCCTTTCAAGATTGAAGTACAGGTTTGTGGTCAAGATGTTCCTCGGACGTTGATAGACGAAGGTGCATCCGTTAGTATTTTGTCCTATATTGCTTGGCAAGATTTGGGTTGTCCTCAGCTTGTGTGGGTTACACATAATCTGTTAGCTTTTAACAGAATAACTAATCAACCTTTAGGGACCCTTCCTTAGTCTCCCATAACTTTGGGAGGGAAAACTGTGTTTATTGATGTCATGGTAGTCCACGATCCCTTGGATTTTGATTTACTCCTTGGGCGAGATTATGTCTATGCCATGAAAGTTATCGTGTCCACTCTTTTTCGTGTGATATATTTCCCTCACAAAGGAAGACTTGTAACTATTGATCAACTCTCCTTTGTTGGCCCTGATTAGATTATCAACCCAACGACATCCCTGAATGGTTCTTATATGCAGACAGTATCTCCCCAACCACAAGTCAATTATGTGGCGTTGTCTCCCATGCCTTCAACTGTCGATGAAGATGAGCCTCTCACTGTAAGCTCGATCTCTTATGACTTGGATCCGGTAGTTTACATGGTGATATCTTCAATAGGGATTTTAGAGCCTGATCTCCTTACCCCTGTCGCAGCCTTCGACATGTCTTCCTTCCAGAGTGTGTTTCTTTCATCTAATGGAGATCTCTTGGAAGCCATGACCGAGTTTTGTCCCTTGACATGGTGTCCTTCCAGAGCATCGTCCTCTTGGAAACCATGATCAAGAAGATAGCTTTGAAAATGGTTTTATGATTTCAATCTCGTTAAAAAATGAAACCAACTTTGAGCATGGTTTTTTTATTTAAATCTTGTTAAAAATGAAATAGAGGTTACAAGCATAGTTCTTCTCCTGTGTCGAGCTCGTTAAAAAATGAAACGGAGGTCTAGGGATTGAACCTGGATTCTCGAGCATAGTTCGTCTTCCTGCATCAAGCTCGTTAAAAAATGAAACAGATTTCCCCCCTCTTCGATTGAGTCAAGTACTTCATTACGTATAGTATTTGAAGCTTCATTTCATCTGCATTTGTCGTCGGAAGAAATGAAGCTTGGAGGGAAATGCTTATAGCCTCTGGATTTCATGCTGAAGTTAAGTCACTAGCTTCTTAAGCTGGGGGTAGGGTACCAACCATCCCTGGATAATGCATTGGGAAGTCACAAGCATAGTTTTCTCTGGTTCAATCTTGTGTAAAAATGAAAAAACCTACCTCAAGCATAGTTTCCTCTG
>SNQJ01S0158443.1:22009-38966 GCA_010110895.2 Picea sitchensis
TGGACCAGGAGATGTAGCCCGGAGTGGGGTGAACTCCTTTATCAAGTTGTTGTGTTTATGTCTGATGTTCAATGATTTATGCTACTGTCTATGTGTATTTCTACATAAGTAATCCTTAATTATGTGTTGCAAATTGATCCGGTTGCTTTAAACACATAACATTTCACTTGCAATATTTATTCAAGTTTTTCAAGTCTTCTTCATTTTTAGATCATGAGTTAATTTCATGATTTATATTGTTGAGTTTCTTTTGGTGAATGCCATACAAAGAAATCAGGTTATCACAATCATCCAACTTGTCAAAGATTAATTAATCATTGTTAAGACATATGGACATTCAAATAGGAACGAGTGCATTTAGGGTTTTGTTGTAAGGTTAAATCTGAAATAAATAATCACTTTAACTTCTTGCAGTAACCAAACACACACATTGAAATTCATTCACAAAACTATGGTGAGAGTCATATTTGTATGAGGACAAGAAACTTAATGAACAAGTGAAATACTATTGAGGTGCCTAACAACTTTGTGTTCTCTCAGTTTGGTTGTCTGATCTAAATTCCTACAACATTAAAGCATAATTTGCAAAGTTGACTGTAGGACTTTCCACCTAAGAACAATTTCAGGATTTTTGTTGATGAGTGACATAGTTTCTAGTTGTGTGACCTCCGAAGACATCCAACAATGACATTTGCATATTTTCAAGGGATAAGGATTTATTTTTGAGTGGTTTGCTATCTTGTTGAAATCATTGTTGAGCTTTCTGGTTGATGCAAGTTTCACAACGTTATTTACAAATAGATCATACAACCCAGTAAAGTTCAATTTAATCACTTGTAAAATGACATCCAAACCTGGATACATCCTAAACTTCCTTGTGAGAATTGATCTTGAAGGATTGTTGACTGCCTCTCAGAAGTTCTTGTTATTATTACAATCACATAGTTAATACTAAGCAGTGCATGACAACAGAGTCACACCTCTGTGTAAGCAAATTGTTTGTATAAAGGGAGTGCAATGCCACCACATGTTCATTGCATTGAGTATATTAATTTTGGGTCAAGTCTTATATTTATTGTTCATGAGATTTAACTCTACACTAAGGGATTCAATATAAGATCAGTAGCATTGAATAGGGATTCAACGTCTTTATAGTTGACCGATTAAAGAAATTAGTTGGAGTAAAACTTGTGACCATAGTTAACACTCGGTTTTGTTAGTTTTTGACAAGTGATTGGGATTGTTATTGCCATATCTAACCTCATATAGAAAAGAATGAACACTTTTCCTCTTAAAGTGACAGATTGCATTTTGGATCTTAGAAGGAGATATGATGAAAAAAACTAGTTACTAGCCACCTCCTTCATGTTTTCTATCAACACTTTTATTTTTAGTGTGTGAATCCTTGACACCTATAGACTGAGAATCAAGATGAGAACAAACCAGAGAACATGATCATGCATAGATCATAGAATCTATGCATGAAATATAAGTTATTCCATTTTTGCTCATATTTGATATTCATTATGTGGACAGAGTTCAGGTTTGCTTGATGGTATTTCAATGAACTATTGGTTTGAAACATGGTTTGTTTATCTCTTGAGAAGTTAGAATAGTTGGAGTAATTTAAACTTCGATGATTTACCTACACATACTGTGTTTACAACTCATTAGTTTATGAACCTGGTTGACAAGTAAAAGGGGGTTTTATTACAACAATTAATTCACCCAACCCAAACATCATGATCCGACTATGTATTGGTCGATGCTAGATACACATCGCCTCCTTTATCTGGAGTAGTCTTTCTCTCAGTCAACTACTTCTCATCGGATCTTGTACTGACTTCTATTTACTTCAACTTACAATCCTTTTTATAATGCCCAACTTTACCGCATTTCCAACATCTTCTTGTCAACTGAACTAGGATTTAGATCTACCATTTCACTTAGACTTTCTACTAGAGAATTTTCTTTTATCTATATCAATCGGTCAACCTCTCACCATTAAGGAATCTTTGGTCGATTCTTCCATGTTCTTCCATCTCATTTCTTTTGATAATAGATATGAAACCATGTCTCCTAGTGCTAATGTGGTCGAATTACTCCCTATAGCCACGACTAAGCTATTCCAAGAGTTTGGTGAAGAAAACAATATCCTAACAAATTTCTCCTCCTTGGTGATTTTAATATCTACAGATGATAAATGACTTATTACAACATTGAATGCATTCAAATGCTCAGTTAGAGAGCTACCATCACTCATCCTCAAAAGATATAGTTTTTTTCTAAGGAATAACTTATTTACTAGGGATTTTGTCTGGTACAAGCTTCCCAACTTGTCCCATTGTTTATTGGTCAATTCTTCACTTGAGACATTTAACAACGTCAAATCTATAAGACACGGACAAATCATACTCCTTTCCCTTCTTTCGAGTTTCTCTCATTCTTCCCTCGACATACTTGTCAGAATGGTACTTGGACAAACTACTACCCATTGTTCTAGATCTACAAGGAGATATTCAATTTTAAGCTTCCAAAGCTCAAAATTCTTGCCATTGAATTTTTCGATCTTTATCCTCGAACTACTTGTCATTCTTTCATGTGCAACTTTAAAGATCTTTGACTTACAACTCTCACAAGACCTAGCGTTTAGCTCAGATCCAAGATCTATGAACTTAGCTCTGATACCACATGTTAGGAAATAGGCTTCCACACTAAACCTAACAAAAGATAAGGAGACAGATTTAATCAAGAAAGTAAATGACAAAGCAATCACATAGTACACATAGATTTTACCCTGGAAACCCAAACGGAAAAACCAATATTCCTTGAGTGTCTTGCTCTCTTGTTGTCTTATTCAATCAAAATAAAGGGCTACATGACTAACCTGGTTTGCCTATAAGTCATAATCGCCATCAGTCCCTCTTGCTTACACAAGAACAACCAATTTGGCTTACATCTACATGACCAACAACCTCTAATAAATTGATCTAATGATTTACGATTCATCAACTTAATACAATTACAACATGCCTTAATTATAGGATTTACAATAGGCAAAACCCTAAATCATGGCACCCGAAAACGGTTACAGATCCACTCAGATCATTGTATACAAATTCCTTGAATCTCGATATTATGTTACAATCGACTACTAGTTGACCTCCATTCGGTCTTCAATTAGTTGCCACATGAACTCCTGGCGATCTCTTGATGGTTGACCTCTCGAATTGATGTCGATCACTTCGACTTCAACTTTTCCCGGTCAATCACTTTGATCTTTGACTTTTACTGTAAAGAATATAAAAACCCAACATCAATCAATAGAAGTAACTTCATGAAAGAGGCAAGGTTGAATAAGGGAACAAGTGTGTCTCATGGTGAAAAAAATTCACTTTGGGAAATGTAGCATAACAATTAAAAATAATTGACTTAGTCAAAGATTCTCACAACCTAAAGAAAAGCAAAGTGATTTGAAGCAACAAATGATGATATTCCAATTGTCAATTAAAGGAACTCAATGAAGTAATGAGACCAAAGAGTAGGCAATGCCATAATAAACTATTATGCAAATCAAGACAATTACAAATAGGTAATGAGTTGGAGTACCTTCGGAGAAGACATAAAGACCAATAATCATTGCCAATTAATCATCAACAAGGCACCCCAACATTCATGCAGACTTCACGTAACAAAATCAATCAAGCAAACCAATCAAGGGCCTAAAGTTATATAAGAGCACCAATTGAATGAAAGATTGAGTTACAAAGACTAGCAAGATGCAATCGACGATACTTTAAAAAATTTGGGGGTCCCCAAGCCCCATGGCTTGGGTTTCATTGAGGGTCTCAACAAGGAGACCAAAGTTGGTCTTAGTGGATGGTAATTTTCATCATCGTCGTCAATATATAAAAAATAATAATGTTTAGACATATAGAAAGCTTGGTTTTTTGTTTTCTAAATAACTAACAAGTTTAACTATAATTAGTTGAATTTGAATGAAGCTAGTGAACAATTAAAGTAAATATACATCAAAATATTATTGTAATTGTAGGAAGAAGAATATTGTATTTTAAAACTAGAAAAAAATCATTATATTGGAGATATGTTATCAATTAAAGAAGTTGGTTAACATATGGATATGTTGTCTAGGGCCTTGAATGCCCCATCCATCTATGTGTTGTTTGTACCAAGAGTATGTGAAGGTCCTTTTTAGTGCTTTGGATGCTTCAATGAGATAGTTTAAGCTTTGAGATTGTACCCAAGGGATTTGAAGATTTTTTTACCAATGGTTTTGATGAGAATCCACATATGCCATAAAAGGAAGATGAAAACTTCAATCAAAATTTTATCATCGAAAGAGATAAGCATTTGTACCCACAAATTGCAAGCATTTACACTATCACTTGTAGTAATGGAGAAACACAACACACTAAACAATTAACAATTAAAATATTTTAATTCCACATGTTGATGGTAGGTTATGGTGCCATGGAAACTAATACATTTGTGTTTATATCCTTAATAGATATACTTCTCAAATTTATGAAATAACCACGTTAATGGAGATTGCACTCAATTTTCATGCCATCCAATAATGGCAAACAATATGCACCCTGCAACAAAGCATTTAATGCTCTATATGTTGGGATATATATCGTTCGATTTAAAGGTGTTTTATATCAAACAATATATATCCCAACATATAGAGCATTAAATGCTTTGTTGTTGGGTGCATATTGATAGCCTTCAATAATGAGGTATGTTTGAATGAGCTCGCCCTCAAGTGGAGATGCTATGGACAAATGCATATTATTTCTCTTCAAGCTAAGAATCATTGCAAGTGAATAAATGAAAACCTATATCAAGGAATGGTGACACCTTCCATCTAGACTAAGTGTTAAGTGTTAATTACCTTTGTTTTGAAATGAAAGAGTGTAATGAAAACTAATATTTTACCATTCACTAAGACCAAACCTCAAGTAAAAATAATTAGGAGCTAATTGGTTTGCTTTAACATTTTTTTAAACGATAAAAAAGATTAAAGTGAAGCTTTCCAAAATCTCCTTTGTTTTTATGAGTTGACAAGTTATGAATATTGATTGTGTTATAAATATTTTGAGATTGAAATTTAATATGAACATATGTAAACCATTTAAGAGATGTATGTAATGTCCCCTTCCAAATAATCACTCTAGGAGGACAACTTAGTGGTCTAATTGATTCCCGTAGGCCATGGTCGATTAAAAGGGGATTAATAGATTAATTATTTGATGCCACTTGGAGGAAGAAGCTACATTATAAAGTGGCATTGAGTAATTAAAAAGTGACATGAAGAATAAAGTCAATAAACCTTATAAAGTCACTTTAATCACTTAAGTGAAGGTAAAAAGGTAAAAGGGTCAACAAAAAGGTTGGAGGGATAAAAGAAATATGAGAGCTCATTCTCTCATTATGTTGATGATTATTTTTTATATTGATTTGGAGAGTTCTAGAAGCCTTTGGGGTTTGGAGTGAAACCCTTGTTTGGATTGGTTTCGACGGTGAAACATTCCACCTTAGCTGATAAGGTTTCGGTGGTGAAATATCACACCCTAGCCATTACGAGGGGAGATCATTCAGATTATTCACTTAGATTTACTATTGAGGACACCCATTTCACCTAGTTGCAAAATATTATTTGAGGTGGAGTTGACTTTCCTTGGAGAAGATTGATTCACCTTTTGAGCAAATTGGATTTGTGCAGGCCGATTTTGGTATGAGGGTCGAGTTCCTTTGTGGGAAAGGCCAAATTTTGTGTGTGGGCAGAGTAATTTTGTGAGGGAGGCTATGTTTTCATGTGTGGGATTAATTTTTGGTGGGAGAGGCCAAGATCTACTTGTAGGGAGGCGAGTTATGTTGTAGGGGTGCATTTCTCTATAGGAAGGGCATTATTTTTGCCTGTGGAGGTTGAGTTCTTCTACAACAATCTATTTTCTTCTTGTTGGGTGCCAAAACTTATTGTGCAGGCCGTGTTTGTATGTGTGGGGGAAGTATTCCCCTATGTGGTGACTGAATCCTTCATGGACAACAATTTGTGAAGAGTTGGGAGGTCATATTGAACAATAGTTCCTGTGGTTTAGAGGGGCGAATCAACAACCATTACAAAGACAATCTTTACCTCTGTTCTTTCGGTCAAACAATGCCACTAGTTGCAAATATATTCCAAGCAAGATCAATAATAGATCAACCCAAATTTGTGAGTTGTTTTGTTATTACAATTGTTCAACTAGGATTAATAATAAATAGAGAAAATATGTTATGTTCTCACTGTCGCGCACACACACACACACACAGATATATATATATATGATGATGATGATGATGATGATGAAAGCTCTTGTGGCACACCAAAACCCTATGCAAACACCATAATCATATTAAAGCTCTTGTGACACACCAAAACCCTATGCAAACACCATAAGCATATTAGCAAACAAACCAAAAATATAACAACAACAATAAGAGGTATTCTACATTGAAAGTGAACCTACAACCAAAGTGTTTGACAAAAGTCACCAATAAAAAAATCACCCTTAACACTACAATAACCAATAAAAGGGGTATTATCATGGGTTACGAGTATGCTAACAAGTGTTTGACAGAAGTCATAAGCCAAGAACAAACTAAATCCCAACAACAGTAAGGAAAAACGGGGTTACTTCATGGGGTACTAACCATTGTAGTGAATTGTTTGAAGAAATACCTGAACCAAAAATTCCCAGAGTGTAACAATAGAAAACACATATTACATCAACTAACTAGGGAGGGTTATTACAGTGGTATAAAAGTTGGTATTTTTGCCAGCCTATGTATTGCATGTTACCTTGATGATTCTGGGAGATAGAATACACATCACATACATGAGAAGAAGGTATGGAGGGGTTGAAAACTTATTCCATTCAGAGTTAGAAGAAGAGCGAGACATGGGGGGCATAAATGAACAGCCAGAGGATGGCCCTATCCATATTTTAAATGACTTGGTAAGGGCACAAAATGATAGAGTAAGGGTACAAAGTAACTTATAAAGGTGGCAACAATAGATGGTTGAGCTTCTCACACAGCTTGTGGTAAATACTTAAGGAAACCAAAACATTGTAGCTAATGATGGTTCGAGATGAACTAATGGCAGCCATGGTCAAAATGGAAATTGTTTTGAAGGGAGCCACACACATGTCCCTACACATAATCACATTGGGTCCACTAGTAGAGTGACTCCTAGACCTCATATGCCTCACTTTTTGGAAGGACAACAAGCGGGAAATCAAGGGAAACAAGGAAAAGGGGAATATTTCATAGAGTTTTTTAGGGAGTATCAGGCTCTTGGTGACGAGTTTCAGGAAACCATGTCTTTACAAGATTTCTATAGTATCAAGTACATGAATAGGCCTAGAGATTTCAACAGGGGCCCACAAAGTTGGGAGCTTCAGAGGAAAGTTGGGAAGTTGTTAATTCCTTACTTTGATGGCTCTAGCAAATCCACTGTTAGGGTGTGGATTTAGAAGTTGGACACATACTTCCAACTCAATCCCATGACAGAGTCAAATGCCATCAAGTATGCATCCTTGCATTTGGATGGAGAGCACCACGAGTGGTGGTACCATGGTTTAGCTACATTGGGACATATCAACATCACTTCATACCTGGATTTTACTCAGCGGTTGATGGATAGATTTGATAGGAAGGATCCATAGATACATTTCAGGGAGTTGACACAACTCAGACAAAAAACTACCCCAGATGCATACATTTCAGAGTTCCAAAGGATTACAGTCATGGTGACAAATGTGTTAGAGCATAGGTTGATTATGCTCTTCATTGAGGGACTTTCAAAACCCTTTCATGGTTGGGTTAAGGCCTTCAAACCAACTTCACTACATGGTGTTATCGTTAGGACACGTGACATGGAGGACGCAGTGCCTAAGACCAAATCTCCTTCTAAAACTTTCAGACTTCAAAAGAACAAAGATAAGAATCCCTTTCAGAAGGAATGGTCCAGGAAAGATAGATTGGATGAGGAGACTTGGAGAGAATTGAGGAGGAAGAATCTTTGTTACAACTGTAAGGAGCTTTGGGATCCGGGTCACAGGTGCATGGGGAAGGGTAAGGTACATTACATTGAGGTACTTCTTGATAGTGATGAGGAAGAGGAGGCAATATGTGAGCAGGGTAATGAGCATAACAATTCAAATGATGAGCAACCACGAGTGGAGGCTAAGGGTGTTGAGCAACAACATGATGAGACTAACAATGTGACTATCACTACTTTGACATGTATTCATAGATTTCACACCTTCAGGGTTCGTGGGCTATTACAGGGACAACGTGTCACAGTTCTGACTGATGGTGGGGTAACCCACAACTTCATTGACTTAGCCTTGGTAACTAAGAGAGGAATTCCTACAATAAACTTTGAGAGGTTTGATGTAGTGCTAGCTAGTGCACATAGTATGCCATGCACACAAAAGATTTTGTAGTTGGCTATAGCGTTGGGAAACTACACGGTGATCAATGATTTTTACATAGTTGAGTTGCCAGATACTAATATCATATTGGGTGTTCAATGGCTTATTTCGTTGGGAAAACAATCTATTGAATATCAATCCATGGAGCTAGAGTCCAAGGAAACAGATGGTAGGAAGGTGGTTTTGAGGGGCATGACCAGTGGTTCTCCTAGGATTGTTTTGGCCCAGCAGATGGAGAGCATGTTTAGGCATGGGACAAAATACTTTCCAGAGATTGATCTTCGATTAGGCTATCAACATGTCAAGAGCAGGGAGCTTGGCACGACAGGTGCTTTATATTTGGTCCATGTGCTAAATGCATATAGTGTACAAGTACATCAGGAGGAGATCCAAGCCATACTAGATTGACTTACAAGGATTTCATTGGATTGGAAGTTCCACCTTTTGGTGGAATATTCCAAGGATTTGTTTGCTTGTGAGTTGATGGATGGTCAAATTCAAGATGAAAGGTACAGAGTGGTGGATGACATTATATACTACGAAGATATCATATAATTAGTCCTTGAGTCCACACTTAGGGAGGAGCTCATGAGGGATATACATGATACACCCTTGGTAGGGCATCTTAGGTACTTTAGGACTTACCGACAAATCCGAGAGAGGTTCTCATGGAGAGGCCTCAAGAACGATGTGTTGAGACATGTGAGTGAGTGCATGACTTGTCAGAAAAATGAGTCAAAACATACCCATCCAACAAGATTATCGTAGCCTATACTCATTCCAGAACAAAAGTGGGAGAGTGCATCGATAGATTTCGTCATAGGTCTATCAGAGGTGTATGGCAGGGATTGTATTTATGTCATTGATGGTCGGTGGACGAAGTTGGCACATTTCTTTGCAAGTCCATAAGAGTATGAGGCACTGCAAGTGGTAGAGTCGTCTTTCAAGGAGGTGCTTAGACTCCATGGGTTGCCTGGGTACATTAACAGTGATCGGGACAACACATTTTTCGGTACATTTTGGCAAGAGTTGTGTGGATTAACATGAATAGAGTTGACTCCTGGTACTTAGTTTCCATCAGTTGGGCACATGCAAAAACATGAATTCAAGACTTGACATATTTGGATTCCAATGGTTATCAGCATGACACAACTGGAGTCGGTTGGTTTGAGGGATGGTGGACTTTTAGTTTGGTTGTGGGTTCCAAGAACTCATCTAATTGGCCCATTTCATTTTTGGGATGCCTCAAGAGGAGATGTTGGGGCACATTCTAAATGGTAAGACAATTTTTCCTTACAAATACCCAGGATTTGGTATGATAGTGAACTTGCAAACTTTGACTTCACTGAGATACCTTTGCAGGATGTGATCCTTGATAGTAAGGATGGTTCTTCCAGGAATTACAACTTGGGGTTCCAAGAGTGGAGGATGCAGTCTAGGCATGAGGGTCATATATTTATGATCAAAGTGGCATAACATTAGCACGGTGGGTCCTTTCTGGGGATAACATGGAACCTTGGGACTTCATGGTTTGATAGTTTGACAACTAGTACAAAAGGGAGAGTCAATTTTTATTATCAGGAGCTCACTCCTATAGTTCATTGGACTGGATTCCTAGGAGGTCGATTCTATGAGGGGTGGACTAAGTCTTTACGATATCTGATTTCTCTTTTGATTGGTGGCCTTCAGGAGGCCTCTTGTGTTAGTACCTTGCAGAACAATATTGTGAGTAGTAGGTACTCCACATCTTTTAGATTGGTTTGGGACCATGGGGTCATTCTCAGTTTCGGTTTGGCTCCAGTTGTTGTTTGTATGGTTTTGTTGGCATTTCTTAAGGACAAACAATCTCGGGAACAGAACAATCAAATGCCCCCTTCCAAATGACTGCTCTAGGAGGATGACTTAGTGGTCTATCTGATTCTCGTAGGCCATCGTCGATTAAAAAAGGGGATTAATAGATTAATTATTTGATGTCACTTGGACGAAAAAGCTACATTATAAATCAACATTGAGTAATTAAAAAGTGACTTGAAGAATAAAGTGAATAAAACCTTATAAAGTCATTTTAATCACTTAAGTGAAGGTAAAAAGGTAAAAGGGTTGGAAAAAAAGGTAAAAGGGTCACTAAAAAGGTGAGAGGGATAAAAGAAAGATGAGAGCTCATTCTCTCATTATGTTAATAGATTATTTATGATATTGATTTGGAGAGCTCTTGGAGCCTTTGGGGTTTGGAGTGAAACCCTTGTTTGGATTGGTTTCGGTAATGAAAGATTCCACCCTAGTTGATCAGGTTTCGGTTGTGAAAGATCCCATCCTAGCTATTAGGAGGGGAGATCATTCAAACCTTCCACTTGCATTTATTGTTGATGAGACCTATTTCACCTAGTTGCAAAAGATTATTTGTGGTGGAACCGAGTTGCTTGGAGAAGATCGATTCACCCTTTGAGCATATTGGATTTGTGTAGGCCGATTTTGGTATGAGGGTCGAGTTCCTTTGTGGGAAAGGCCAAATTTTGTATGTGGGAAAAGTAATTTTGTGAGGGAGGTTGAATTCTCTGTTTAAGAGGTCGAGTTTTCATTTGTGGGTTGGCTTTTTGGCACGATAGGCCAAGATCTACTTGTATGGGGCCGAGTTTTGTTGTAGGGGTGCATTTATCCAGTGGCAGGGTCATATTTATAATTACAGAGGCCGACTTCTTCTACAACAATTGATTTTCTTCTTGTTGGGGGCCAAAACTTATTGTGCAGTCCATGTTTATATGTGTGGGGGAAGCATTTCCCTCTGTGGTGACCCAACCATTCCTAGACAGAAATTTGTGAAGAGTTGGGAGGTCATATTGAGCAACAGTTTGTTTGGTTTAGAGGAGCGAATCAACAACCATTACAGAGACAATATTTACCTGTGTTATTTCGGTCAAATAGTGCCACCAATTGCAAATATATTCCAAGCAAGATCCATAATAGGTCAGCCTAGATTTGTGAGTTGTTTGGTTTAGAGGGGAAAATCAACAACCATTACAGAGATAATCTTTACCTTTGTTATTTCGGTCAAACAATGCCACCAGTTGCAAATATATTCCAAGAAATATCAATAATAGATCATCCCATATTTGTGAGTTGTTTTGTTATTATCATTGTTCAGTCGAGATTAATAATAAATAGAGCAAATATGTTATGTTCTCACTACTATAACTTTTGATATTATGGTAGCTGCAGGAGGTATTTACCTCCACGTGTAAACCTGACAAGGATAGAATACTTCGGGAAACAAGAAGAAACCCTAATGAGTTGGCTAATAACCCTAGAAGACTTGTCAGCTCAAGAAGATAATTTATATTAGGTTATTAGCCTCCAAGAGAAGAAGTCGAACAGAAATAATAATATATACTGAACAGACAGATACCCAGAATGAGAAGTTGGCCCAAGAAGTTAGCCAGAATCAGTATAAATATAGGAGGCCAATTCTCATTCTGGCAGGCAGTCTCAGAATTGCAGAGCAACACTTGTGCGCACTGCAGTGCCCAATTTTGTGCGCAGGTTTGAGGAGAGCTGTCGGTGCAACTGTTGCAACTAGAAGTTACGTTTTGGCTTGGAATATCTCTTGGCTAGGGTTTAGAACATCTGATCAGCTCTTGTTGGTGCGCTATCCTTGGGGAAAGGTGCGCTACCCTTTGTTTGTCTATCTAGCCTAGGGTTTGCTTTTGGAGTGATTCTCTATCAAGGTTAAGGTGCTAAGAGGGTGGCTTCGACCGATGGTTGGGTGACAAGGGTATTGTCAATGGTAAAACGAGCACATCCATGATATTCTAATAGGTTATGGGCCCACACCTCCTTCATTCAGTCTAAACGTTGGAAGGAAACATAGCCGCTAAGATATTGAGCTCGCTGAGGAACTGCCACTAGGGTTACTAGCAGAAGCAACTTCCAAGACATTGTTGCTAGGGTTACTAGCAGGAGCAGTTGTAGAAACCCTAATCCTCTTGTTGAGGCACCTTAAGTGAAGAGATTGACCTAATCTTCAGATAGATCAGTGTGCTCTAGCCTAGCACATCTCCTGATACTCTCAGCAAGCCAAGAAGTGAAGTTTGAGTTTGTGGTCAAATCTAGGGTTTGACCAAGTCAAAGCAACCATGACTTATTCTATGAAGTCAGAGAACAATTTATATGGAGCCTCTAACTTCAGAGCGTGGAAGACAAGGATTGACCTCATTCTTGCCAAGAATAAAGTGTTGGATATCGTGAAAGGAAAGATCGTGAAACCAGAGTTTGAAGAAGGGAAAGAGAAGGAACCAAAGAACGTTGCAGCTATGGAGAAGTTCAAAGACAGTGACATCAATGCCATGAGTATCATAGTGGACTCTATAAAATACCACTTGATACCCTACATCTCCCATATTGACTCATCAAAGAAGATGTACGATGCCCTAACAAACCTCTTCTTAGTCAGAAACATTGGACAAATAATGAGTCTGAAGAATGAGCTCCATGACATGAAGATGAATGATGATGACAACATAACATCATACTTTGTGAGAATCTCTCAATTAAGAGATCAACTACAAGCTATTGAAGAGATCATCTCAGAGAAGGAATTGGTAAACATAGTACTCAATGGTCTTCCCAAGATGTGGGATGCATTTGTCGCAAGCATGAACACAAGAAAGGAGTATCCGACATTTGAAGAACTGTGGACTTGCTGTGCTTAAGAATAATCAAGGATCGGTGCAAAAGAGAAACCCCAAAAGAAGTACTATGATCAAGCCTTCACAACAAGATTCAAGAATTTTAGGAACAAAAGGAAGTTTGGCTCAAGGAGGAAGCCAAAATCAAGAGAAAGACATTTCAGAAGTACAATGCTTCAACTGTGGAAAGTATGGTCACTACAAGAATCATTGTCCCAAGCTAAAGAAAAGGAAGGAGAAACACAAAGCATCAGTTGCCGAAGAAAAGGAACCTACAAAGAAGACTAAGCATGATGAAAGAGGCTTCTTCTTCTGAAGGTAACAATACTCTTCTTATTTCTTGTACATATCTTGTTTGCATCGTCTCTTCACATATCTTGTATATCTATATCTTGGAAGATAATGTGTTCCAAGAAGAACTATACCTATGGAAGAACAACAAGATAAGGATTGATATCATTAAATAATACACATGAAAGGATGAAATACGTCAAACAAATCATGTGGAAGCTATTGCAAGATAAGCTGAATCAATCAGGAAGAGACTTAGAAGAAGCAAAAACAGAAAGAAGTCAACAGTCAAGAGGAAATTAGAGAAAGACTTATGACATTTTGTAGAAGACAACAAGACGAAAGCATGGACTTTGTTAGACAAAGAGAGCCAATTATATATTGCAGAAGACAATAAGGATGAAGACGAAAGTGTGGACTCTGTTAGATGGAGGGAGCCTATTATATGCACTCATACATGAAGCAAGGATTAGGAGGGAGCTAATTGATCTGAAAATAGAAGGATAACTTGTTATGCTATGAAAGCACCCTCTACTTCATTAAAATAAACTTTACATGACCTTGCTCCATGTGTTAAAATATGCAAGATGAATTATGTGTTAAGTTCATGCTTCTTTTAAATGGTTATGTGTGAGGTCTTTGCAAGATTAAATAAGTTGTTTTCATAAATACAACAACAAATAATAACTTGCAGCAAATAATAACCAGCAAACACTCACAACACTCACAACATGATAAAGGAGTTCACCCCTCTCCGGGCTACATCTCCTTGAGCCTCCATCAATGGACTTGGCTCTCTGGGATTAATTTGTCAAATATTCTTTTACAAGTTTCTGCTCAACTCCAATGGAAATTTTGACTGTACCATTGGGTTCAGAATACATAAAAACCCAAAAAATGACTAATAAAACTCTGAAAACGGATCATGGCTCATCCGGGCATGACCTCTTCTACATGTGGCCTTAAGCTTCCCTGAGATTATCTTTGGAAAAAACACCTGTAAAAGTCCTCAAATGGATCTGAAACATATCCCAAAGTGTTCAGAGCATAATAATTAGTCAAAAATGATTATTCAATCACAGAAAATAAACATAGGCTCATCTGAGCATGACCTCAAACAATGAGGGCTTCAAGCTCCCTGAAGCTTCCTGAAACTTCAATGGTTAAAAACCTGCAAAAGAAGTCTTCAAATGGCTTTGAAAATAGTGTCAATGGATTCATAACATCCAAAAACCCCTAGCTAGGCTTTTGCGGCACCTCATTCGGCCAAAAAATGAATAAGATAGGCCTCCTGCCATTCTCTTCCTTCAAGCTTGTTGTCTCTGGTTCGCCAAAACGCACCTTTGTACGTTCTTACCAAGAACACACTCCAAATTCATGCTAAAACCTAGCACATGTGCACAACCACATAACCCTGCAAACTGTAGGATGGTTATGGGCACACCAGCCCCTAACCGTCAAACTCGTGGGCACATGTGGTCATCATATGACCTCGCGCTAGTGCAAACGAGGGCTCTGTTTCCAAGCGAATAGAACAATCACAAGTGGCGGGAAAAACCGTTTGAAATACCAAACTTAACTCCTGCGCGCTCCGTGTGTGGTCACATGTGAAATCGGGGGCTGGGGCTCCGTTTGAAATACAAACTCCCGCGCGCGCGATATAATAAGGTCATATGTATAAAGCAATACAACCGCGGGTCGGGGCTAAGCCCCGGCCCGACCCCCCGCCATATGAAACATTACACAAATTCAAATATAATAAAACACATGTGTCATATAAGGACCACCGTGTGGGCTAGTGGTAGCCCACACACTACCAAAGCGCTGAACCTTGGGGGAGGTCCGGGGTTCGATCCCCATGGACTCTATAAAATTTTGAACCAATGACCAATTCAACAGTGCCATGTGGCATCCCATGACTGGGCCACGTGGCACCATACCATTTGTTCAATAAATGCCACGTGTCGCATTGCGATTCGACCACATCTGCCAATAGATGATTGCCACATCACCAACTGCCATGTCAGCGTACATCATGCCACGTCATTTGTACGACCTCTGCCACGTCACCGTACGACCTCTGCCACATCAGCCTGTATGGACTATACAGTCAGCGCCCCTTTTTTTACCTGTTTGACGATTTGAACAGATCGTGATATCTCTCGCTCCCGACGTCCGTTTGAATCCAAACGAGTTGCGTTGGGTTCGTGATGACGAGGGCTATGCTCTCGTTCATTTTGAGGCAATTCCGAGAACTTTGATTTTTGAGCTAAAATTTGACCCCTGGTCCAGATTTTGATCACTAATCTTATGATCCATTAAAGAGATGAAGTATATATCCATGGTAGCAGCCATGAAAGACAGTATGTGTCCAGTTCAACCTCAGAAGAAGTCTTCTTTGAAGAGAAACCTTAAAGTATCCCTGGTTGTCCATCCACATCTGTGATCCTATGATGAAAGAAAGAAATGGAATCTTTAGGGCATGGAATCTATAAGAAACTCCATGGACCCAAGAAATAAAGAAACAAATCAGGAAGAACATGAAGATTCCAAGAAATAAAGAGAAGCCAGAACAACCAATCATTGTATTAAGAATCACAAGATGACCAGCCTGATATGAACTCAATAAAAGCAATCAAGCAGAGGAACTGAAAGTCGTGATGAAGAAAAGTGTATGAAAAAATTATGAATGAAAGCATTGCGAGATCTAGAACTAGAGGTTCTCTCATATGGAGGGAGAAGACTATGATGATTACTCGTTTCGGTAAACCAAACATATCTTTACATGAGTCAATATCCATGAGTTGGAGTTCTACATCAGATAAATGCAAAGAATGTTCTCCATAGCAATTGAGCAAAGAGCATATGAAGAGCAATCTCAAGACTTTGAGGCATATAAGAAAGAGACCCTTGTATGCAAATGGAAGAAAATAACTTGGTGGAGAACCTCCAGTACACAGCAGAAGCGTGGTGAAGATTTTCTATAACATCAAGATGATTACTCAGTAGATCAGATCTCATGATGACAGAAGAAGTGCCACATGGATATGTTCCAGTTTTCCAACAATGATATACTCTATTGTTCAGAGCTACATGAAGCCTTCACAAAAAATCAGTGTTCCAAACTAAAGTACATTTCAAAACAAGCATTACATTAGCCATGATGAAGTCCAGAAAGGAGAAAGTGGTTCTCCAATACATGTCTCCACAGATGAGCATATAAGCATACATTTTGGTAAAGCTTCTATCCAAGATGAAAGAGTTTGCCTACTCAAGCTGGAGCTCGTGGAGATGAGTTCCTTATTAAAAAAAAAAGAAGGAAGAGATGACTCCCAAGTTGGGAGGGAGCACTGAAAATATTATTGAGGAAATTCATTTTCAAGATTGAAAAATAGTCCATCTTGGACAGATGCTTTCATGTTCGGAAAGTGGATTGAGATTTCTGATGGACAACGATTTCCCATTATGGTTAACATGGGA
>SNQJ01S0158443.1:38976-51173 GCA_010110895.2 Picea sitchensis
ATAATTTATATTAGGTTATTAGCCTCCAAGAGAAGAAGTCGAGCAGAAATAATAATATATACTGAATAGACAGATACCCAGAATGAGAAGTCGGCCCAGGAAGTTAGCCAGAATTAGTATAAATATAGGAGGCCAGTTCTCATTCTGGCAGGCAGTCTCAGAATTGCAGAGCAACACTTGTGCGCACTGTAGTACCCAAATTTGTGCGCAAGTTTGAGGAGAGCTACAGGTGCAGCTAGCAGTTACGTTTTGGCTTGGAATATCTCTTGGCTAGGGTTTGGAACTTCTGATCAGCTCTTGTTGGTGCACTATCCTTGGGGAAAGGTGCGCTACCCTTTGTTTGTCTATCTAGCCTAGGGTTTGCTTCCAGAGTGATTCTCTATCAAGGTTAAGGTGCTCGGAGGGTGGCTTCGGCCTATGGTTGGGTTACAAGGGTATTGTCAATGGTAAAACGAGCACATCCATTATATTCTAACAATAACAATTGTTGAGCATTGTTTGTTTACATTCTTGTTGATATATATATGTGTGTGTGTGTGTGTGTGTGTGTGTGTGTGTGTGATGATGATGATGATGATGACGATGATGACAATGATGATGAAAGCTCTTGTGTCACACCCAAACCCTGTGAAAACACCATAATCATATTAGCAATGTAATGTCCCCATTTTTGGATTCCCTTATGTTATAGTTTGGGATGCCCGCCAGAGTAGCCAATTGGGGGTGATAGTGAGCTGAGGCAGTTTTGAGGAGTTTTATGGGGCCCGACTTACATTATTAATCATATTTCATCATCAAGATCCATTCCACACAACTTGTCCTTGGTTCTGTTGCATTCCAAGGATTCTCGTAAAACAAGGTTATTATTGGGCATATTTTAGTTAATTACACTGAAGGTGCTATTTGGGGTTTGTTTCTTGGAGAAACACCTTAGTGAAATAGCTCATTGGAACCAGGGAGAAAATATATATAGGATAAGATGAAGAAAAGTGACTTTTAGTGGTCGGAGAAGTCATAGGGGCGAAGTAATCACTTTTTGGATGAAAAAGGTACATTAAATTAATAAAGTGATTTTATGAGAAACTATTAAAGATGAATTAAAAGTCACTTGAAGGGAAAAGGTGAAAAGGGGTATAAAAGAGAGATAGGGGCTCATATTCTCTCATTATGTTGATTGATTTTTTATGTTTGGCCTCTTGGATAGAGAGCTCAAGATACTTGAGGGTTTTGAGGGTTTTAACTAAATAAACCCTAGAGATCAGCAAATGAGTGAAAGATTCTCCTGTTCCTGATCCAAGCTTGGCCAAGGTGATGAAAGATTCCACCCTCACCATTATATTTCAATTTCAGATCCATTTCTTGCATTGTTGGTAAAGGAGAGCGCAATTGTTGGAGGATTTTGCAGAGAGGGCACACTGTCCAATAGGAAGGAGTTTGATTTGGCTTCTGGGAGAGAGATGTTGAAGAGATCTGAGTTGGTTTGTGTTTGGATCACCTGGAGCAACCTTTCTTGGCAACCTTGGGGGTTTCTAGCATCCATATTATTTATTCTCAGAGCTGGGGCGAATTTACTGAAGGAGGATGCACTGGGGGTTTGAGATCCAGTGATTTGTGGTCAGATTTGACATCTACAGACTAGGGAACTTCTCATATGAGTTAGCCATCATTGGATCTACAAGATTGTAGCCATTTCATGAAAATTTTACATTAGATTTATTGTGCATATTTTAGTAGGGCATAAGCAACAAGGAGGGCACATTTCTTGGTATGGGAATTGTGGATTTTGCATGATATAACATCTCTTTTTGGTAGCCATCATTAGGGGATCAAAAAGGAGGATCATTGACACTGTTTCCTTGCCTTTTGGAGTTATTATAGGCCAATAAAGTGGTTGTTATATTACTTATATTAGATATGGAAATTACTATCATTGGACAACCATTTATAATAAATAAACAAGCAAGGATTGTGTGAGGTATTTGTGCCTTTGTTGTGTATTACTTGTAATTTACTCTGATGTTTATTCTAGTCTATGTTCCACTTGAATTCATGTTGTTTTATACAAGTTAAACTCAAAAACATGGATGGAAATGCAAACTACAACCATGTTATGCAAATTGTTTGGCATAATGCCTCAATAAGAAAAATTGTCATATACATAACAACAAGCAAATAATCATAACAAGATACACTTCAGGGGTTCTAAGGAGGTTGGGAATCATCCCATTGACCCTCTAAACACATCAGTAATCCACCTTGATTATTGGGACAATAAGAGAGTTGATCTGCCCAATGACTTTGAGGAAACACTCTAAGTGTTTGACGAAAGTTCTCAACAAGTTAGATCTGATTTTTATATCAGATTTGATTGGGGAACATTACAGTGGTATTAAAGCATGTTTCTCACCAGCTGTGGGAATTCAAGAGGAACATGACACCATAATCAACCAAATGATTCCAGATAATAGGTAGATTTCATCCCAGAAGGGGGTTTTTGCAGGTACATGCATCGAGGTTGAAAGGGTTACTTCAATGGCTAGAAGTATAAATGGAAGACTGTTATCGACTTTCCTTCCTGCCTTGGAAAGAGAGCCATCGCATTATGGAGGGAATCAGGGAGCCAATGGACCTCATGGGGAAGCAAGAAATCATGAGGAACCCATTCACAAAGGTGAACCGATGAAGACATTGAAGAGCAAGGAACTTTGCTACAGTTGCAAGGAGCCTTGGGAGCCAGATCACAGATGGAGGGGCAAAGGGAAAGTGTATTACGTTGAGGTGCACTATGATAATGATGATGACGAGGATGATAGATTTGTAGCAAGAGAAAAACTATCAGTAGAGCTATCTTTCGAGGTTCGCACACATGTGGGACATGTTGAGGAGCTTGTTATTGAGATGACAGTACCTCAGTTTGACCATTTGGTTGTGCATGAGGAGTATGTGCATAAGGATGCGGCCTTAGATTCTTCATTAGAGCAGTCCCATGAAGCCAGTGACACCCACGCATTTGATGGATAAAGTGATGACCAAGGCTTAGATGTGTTAGCACCTAGGCATGATGAGATTCAGATGTTGGGTGACCTACCTTTGGGTGTTGACATGACTTCTAGGAAGTCATATGTGGCGGATGATGAGCCTTCTATGGAGTTGAGCGTGACACATTCATCACCTTCTCAGTCACCTATGCTAGCCACGATACATGAGGATATCAATGGCATTCCAGATGTAGTAGAGGAGCCTTGTGTTGTGATTGAACACAAGGGACATTTGGATCTACATGCCCAAGAGGAGAGGCATGACTTGGAGACACTATATACATACCTTCCAGTATGGGGAGAGTGAGTCACCTCTTTTGGGGAGTCCATTGATAGATCAGGTTGTGGAGACCGACATGTCGATGGGATACTTACTTCCGAGACCGACCTACAGTGACAGAGATGCATTCCTTGTTTTTCGAGGTGGCCATATCACATGTATGGACTCATCCATATGGGATCTGGGTTTAGATGACATTAGTATAGGTGCACAGGAGGGTACAACTATACATACATGATACATGGCGGTTTAGGGTGAGATAGCAATACATGAGGATACACCGTGGCCTGTAGGGGCACTTGGTAGCATAGTGGACAATGGGTAGTGTGGCACCTTAGCTCTTGAGGAGTGTGTTGTTGAGGATTCCACTGTTGACATTAGTAGCGTGAGTCACGAGGTAGCACTTCAGCGAGGTAGTGTTCAAGAGTCACAACATTTGGCAAGACAACTAAGGGTCAGATAGGACATGATCGTGGCAGCCATTAAACACATTGATGATACACACACTTTGGTGGTAGATTATTATTGGAGGGTCACGATGGCACATGATAGTTCAGATGGATATTTTTCCATTAAAGACCTTCAAACACTCAGGGAGAGAGTGACTGTGATGAGGACCAACTACCAACAACTACTTATGGATAGAAATTACCTTATGGAGGTTGGTGAGATGTATCATGGGGCGTTGAAGGAGAAGGAGACTAAGGTGGACTAACTCACTCATGAGTTGGTAAGCACACAAGGATTCTTGAAAGGCACACAAAAAACCCTTCAAGAATCGAAGTCCAGATTAGAGGAGCTCCTTGAAGAGGCTAGTTAGGGATCCACTACATCTATCTCAATAGAGAGTTAGATATATACTTCAACTACATCACTAGAGGATGTTGGTAGTTTGATAGAGGAGCGCCAGTTGATGGAGGAGCGTGAGGGGTACCCAGGATCACTGGTGATTATGGAGAGATGTGACCCAAAGATGCTTGAGGATGTTTATGTGTCACAGGGACCACCATTCATGGGGAGCTCTGAGACAGTTGGGAAAACACATACACATGGGCATTCCAAAGCCAGGGGGAGTTATGAGGACATCCATGTAAAGGTTGACCCAACAGTACACCCAAGATACATGATGATGCATGAGGATACAAGAGCTTGCACGGGTATACAGGGGCATGCAGTGATGAGTGGTAGTCCACAGGGGCATGCAGAGGTGTACAGTGGCATCCAGGGGATGCATTGGAGTGTAGGGAGGAGACATACTTGGGGGAGCATGGAGATTTCTGTGGAGAGTGGTCCTCTCCTTTACAACAATACATGGACCTTGGACATCACATTCTTAGTAGCAATAGTCATATGAGTGATGATAGAGGGAGTGTGATTTACCATCAATGTGTGGAGTCACCTACTGTTGTACACGGTGGCATGAGATTAGTGTGGAGTCTAGGCGACTATTCACCATGGATGTCGATGGATGGGTTTTTGGTCAAACCTTTGGGATTGACCAACACATATGACACTTCCCAGTCCTACATATAGTTGCAGGTATTTTTGTTAGCATTCCCCGATACTTTCATTGTATACAACAACATAGGGGAAGATAGGCAGTTGCATGGGACATGGAGAGTTATTAGGTAGAGACCTCCTGGCAGGGGATACTTCATTACATGCTGCAGGATAGGGGAGGTTCACCCAAGACAGTCAGATGAGGCCTTGGGCATGATGGAGAGTATCCTCATTTGTGGGACAAAGGATATTTCAGAGGTTGATATAGGTTCAGAGTCTCATTAGGATGAGGATGGGGATCATAGTACGACAGATGCTTCCGATGAGGACTATGAGGTTAGTTGGTAGGATGTATGGTCACAACATGCAATGACAAAGATCTTGAGGACCATACATGATGTACCTATGATTGGACAACTTGGACATTTTAGGACCCGTCAACAGATCAAAGAGAGATTCCCATGGGAGGATCTAGAAGATGATGTCATAAGGCATATAGGGGCATGCTTGGTATGTCAACATCACGAGTCAGGGCATGATTCCTTAGCCACCCTCGTTTCAAGGTAGAGTTGGGAGAGTATGCTAGCATCTCTCGACCCTGATATACTAGAGCTATATAGTAGGGCCGACGTCATAGAGATATTGCCAGAGTATGGGACACCGCATGCAACATTGTGGGTTGATAGGGAGGCCGAGTTTAATGATCATGGACATGATAACATAGAAATCAATACACTTTGACCATATGTTTACAGTTCAACATGCACTGAAACATGTGGTATGGCACAATCAAAGTTATTTGATGTAGGGTTTGGTGCACTTATAGAGCACATGGGAGTTTCAGGGACTCTAATGATTGATTCCTTTCATTGTTGGGGGAATTTGAGAGCAGATGGAGGTGAGGATGCTATGTGGAAGGTTGGGTCTCCTTGGTTGAGGATCAAGTATATGGGTAGATCATATTCTTGGTTAGCAGGAGATATGGATACTAACGGAGGTGGTAATTTGGAGACTGGTTTAGGTGAGAGATTCCTTGAGGGATGGATATTGTATTTACTTGCTCCATTGGTTGGGGGTCTTCAGGAGACTCTTTGTGTTGATGACTTACAAGACTATACTTTACAGGGCACTGCAGTTCACATCTTGATTTGGGATCCAGGGATTAGTGTGATTGGTAGGCCAGTGGTTGATGGAGTTGAGATTAGAGTAAAGTGGTTGCTTGAGGAGTTGACTGGCGATCTATTGCACATGATCGTTCTACTCATTAGGAGCATTATGGGGGCATGTGTGGTGAACACTTCGAGGGACCATGCTTTGAGGGGAGATTACTTCATGTCTCCCAGGTGGATATGGGACACTGGGATCATATATAGTTTGATTCAACTATTGCTCGAGGACAAGCAATATTCGGGTAGGGAGGAATGTAATGTCCCCATTTTTGGATTCCCTTATGTTACAGTTTGGGATGTGTGCCAGAGTAGCCAATTGGCGGTGATAGTGAGATCATGTAGTTTTGAGGAATTTTATGGGGCTTGACTTACATTATTCATCATCATGATCAATTTCACACAACTTGTCCTTGGTTCCGTTGCATTCCGACGATTCCTATAAAACAGGGTTATTATTGGGCATATTTTAATGAATTGCACTGAAGGTGCTATTTGGGGCTTGTTTCTTGGAGAAACATTTTAGTGTAATAGCTCGTTGGAATCAGGGCGAAAATATCTATAGGATAGGATGAACAAAAATGACTTTTAGTGGTTGGAGAAGTCATAGGGACGAAGTAATCACTTTTTGGAGTAAAAGGTACATTAAATTAATAAAGTAATTTTGTGAGAAAATATTAAAGATGAATTAAAAGTCACTTGAAGGGAAAAGGTGAAAAAGAGTATAAAAGAGAGAGAGGGGCTCATATTCTCTCATTATGTTGATTGATTTTTGATGTCTGGCCTCTTGGCTAGAGAGCTCAAGATACTTGAGGGTTTTGACTAAATAAACCCTAGAGATCAACAAGGGAGTGAAAGATTCTCCCATTCCTGATCTAAGCTTGGCCAAGGTGGTGAAAGATTCCACCCTCACCATTCTATTTCAGTTTCATATCCATTTCTTGCATTGTTGGTAAAGGAGGGCACAATTGTTGGAGGATTCTGCAGAGAGGGCACACTGTCCAATAGGAAGGAGTTCGATTTGGCTTCTGGGAGTGAGATCTTGAAGAGATCTGAATTGGTTTGTGTTTGGCTCACCTAGAGCGACTTTTCTTGGCACCCTTGGGGGTTTCTAGCATCCATATTATTTATTCTCAGAGCTGGGGTGAATTTACCGAAGGAGGATGCACTGGGGGTTTGAGATCCAGTGATTTGTGGTCAAATTTGACATCTACAACCAAAGGAACTACTCATATAAGTTAGCCATCATCAGATCTATAAGATTGCATCCATTTCATGAAGATTTTACATCATATTTATTGTGCATATTTCAAAAGGGTGCAAGCAACAAGGAGGGCACATTTCTTGGTATGGGAATTGTGGATTTTGCATGATATAACATCTCTTTTGGGAAACCATCATTAGGGGATCAAATAGGAGGATCATTGACACTATTTCCTTGCCTTTTGGAGTCATTATAGGCCAATAAAGTGGCTATTAAATTATTTATATCAGATCTAGAAATTACTATCATTGAACAACCATTTATAATAAATAAACAAGCAAGGATGGTGTGGAGCTATTTGTGCTCGTGTTGTGTATTACTTGTCATTTACTCTTATGTTTATTCTAGTATATGTTCCACTTGAATTCATGTTGTTTTATACAAGTTAAACTCAAAAACATGGATGGAAATGTAAGCTACAACCATGTTATGCAAACTGTTTGACATAATTCCTCAATGAGAAAAAATGTCATATACATAATAGCAAGCAAATAATCATAAGAACAGACACTTCGGGGGTTCTAAGGAGGTTGGAACTCATCCCGTTGACCCTCTAAACACATCAGTAATCCACCTTGACAGTTGGGACAACAAGAGAGTTGATTTTCCCAAGGAATTTGAGAAAACACTTTAAGTGTTTGACGAAAGTTCTCAACCAATTAGATCTGATTTTTATATCAGATTTGGTTGGCGAACATTACAAACAACCAAACCAAAAATATAACAATGACAATAAGAGGTATTCTACATTGAAAGTGAACCTACAACCAAAGTGTTTGACAAAAGTCACCAATAAAAAATTCACCCTTAACACTACAACAACCAATAACATGGGTATTACTGTGGGTTATGAGTATGCTGACAAGTTATTGACACAAGTCATCAGCCAACAATAAACTAAATCCCAACAACAGTAAGAAAAAAAGGGGTTACTTCATGGGATACTAAGCATTGTAGTGAAATGTTCGAAGAAATACCTGAACGAAAAATCCCTAGAGTATAACAACAAAAAACACATATTACATCAACCAACCAAGGAGGGTTATTACAATGTTTTTCATCATCCACCCTCTTAGTATCACAAATATGAAGATTCTTTTATCCTACTAAATTTAAAAAGTTGTCCAATGCAAATATAACTTTTTTTCTTGTAAGTTAGAACTTTGTATTACTTTCTAAAAGTAAAATATAATACATTCATAGTGTCCTTGTGCTTGGGCTACCAACAGAGGAAACCAACCCAAACCCAAGACCAATCAAAATATAGAGCTACCCTCCAGGGGAAAAAAATGAGCAAAAAATTGAGAATGTTCTATAGTTTTTCCATACATATTTCAAAACATTAACAACAAAACGAGTTTGTAACCTGTAACTAAGAAAAACGTCTAGCATTTGAGTAGAGGGTGGTCACTTAACTGAACGAGAAGTCAAATTTTCTGATGGGTTGTCCATTGAGCACTGCTGAAGAGGAAGTGGCCATTTTAGAATGATGATGGTTCAACTCGACACCTCTTGGGCATGCTGGCGTTGCTTAGGGTTGGAGCAGACATCTAACAACAAATTGGCCTTTGGTCAAACATTTCCATCTTGTACCTTTGATTTGCTTGCTCACTCCAAATCTCAAAGATTAACTTCAAGTGTTCCTTTGTCAATCAAACATTCCTTGGAACTGCATCCGAATTGTTGTCCACCGCTTCTGTCTAAGGATGCAAGGAGGGGCCACAAGAACCTAGGGGCACATGGGCATTTCCCTTGATATTAAACAGAGGCTCATTCTGCAAAAGAGGAACCAGAATTGTCTTGGCAAATTCCATCGCTGTCTCATCCTTGAGCTCACACCACTCTACCATATAACCCCAAATCATGGCATTGTCAGGAGTCTCCTTCAAATCCTTCCTGTCGATGAAGGGAGCCAAATTACCTTGTTGCTCAGCTGCATGGTTCACCATATCGTTGGACTCACTAGTCATGTCATTGGCCCAGGACGTCAAACTTCCTTGCTAGACCTCAAATCTTCTAAAAGAATCAGAACCCTTGCGTGCTTTGCCTCATTCTCGGACGCGAGGCATGGTGTAGACAGGAATGCCCACAACCCGAGAGAGGGAATCAAACAATATCATCACTAGCTGTAGGAGAGAAGCGTTAGGCAAACAAAGTAGATGCCGACAACCATGAAAATGCAGCCCATCTACATGCATTATCGTCAATCGAATCATGCGCTCCCACCTTTGCATGCTGGCCATATTTACTATTGGCACAAGTGGGATATTATTGCCTATCCCTTCACTAGTTCCAGAAACCAGTGCTCCGCTCTTTCTTGCACACAACAAGGAGAATATCATCTTAATGACCAGGGAAAGAGAGTTAAACCAGGCTTTGTCCACCTATCCCTCTTGAAGCTCGAGCTGCTAGGTGTTGGAGCTTACACTTGCCAAGTTGAGTGTCATATGAACCGCAATATCAACCCATCCAAGGAAATACACAAATATCACTTCAAGAATCATAAAAATTCATTTTATTTTAATAATGCTGATTTTCTTCTTAACTAACTATAATATAAAAATACTTTAGATCTTTTAAATTAAATTTAACAATCTCTAAATTTAATTTAATTTAGATAAAATAATATACAAATTATAAATTTTTCCCACGGAATACTCCTAAATCCCGATACAAATATGAACACCCATATTACAATTATTAACCTATGAAACACCGAAAAAACACGAAAAATGTTATGTTCCTCGTCCAATTAAGCCCTGGAATTACCTCTACTTTTGAGGCTCAGCTTTCTCCAGTTGGTACGTGACTTTTCCACGAACTGAGACAATCAACAGACAACGGCCATTAATACGAAAAATTCTGAAAAAATCGATCATTCGCAATTCAGTATCCTTGGAAAATCAATTAATGGACGCAGTGTATCCATGGAGTCTGTCGAAACCCTTAGCCGTGGCTGCTTGCATAGGCATGGCGTCTACATACGTAGGTTTGCTGTATGCTCCTCGCTTTATTCTGCGTCTTCCGCCACCGGCTTCCTTCAAGGAACACATGCTCCGTCGCTTCGTCTCTGCAGCCATCGCCTCCATCTTGGCGATCCTCATGGCTTCCCTACTTCTTCTCCCGGTGAGTACATGCCCTTTAATTTTACTCCTTTTCAGCCCCTCAGTGCCTCTTATTGAAGTATTCTCAGCTTCAGGGTTTTCAAATTGTTGCTTGATGTATTATAGAGTTTCGTGGAATTTTTGTCTTAGCCTAATTCATAACAGGTACATATGCTTGGAATTATGCTGATCTCATAACTAACCAAATGATACATATGAAAATCTTCAGAATTGGTAGGTGTTGGATTTTAGAACACACACGCACAAGACAAAACGCAAGATAAGAGTTACATTCTAAATTCAATTGATTTTGTACGGCATAGTAATACAGATTTATTTTTCATATTTTGTTTTAGTTTTGGCCGCTGAGAATAAGGATAGTCTATCTTATATCATCTTAACCCTACTTCTATTTTTAGCAAAATAGGAAGCAACTAAGAAATGGGCATTACATTTTCTTAAACCATACCCCTTGCCCCTCTCTTAATGACCATTTTATTTTCCTGAATCTCTAAAAATTGTCCTTGCTGAATGCCTAATGTTTGCAAGCTGATCGTCAACTGTGCAGAATACCACTTCAACTTCTTTGTTCTATATTTGCTCCCTCATAAAATGGGGATTGATCTTAATATGCTTGGTCTTGGCCTAAAACACAAGATTTTTCATAAATTGAATTACGCTTTGATTGTCACAATATATGAGGTGTGGCTTGACTTTGTTGAATGCTCATGTCACCGAGAATCGTCTGGAGCCATATAGCTTAACACGTTGCACTTATAGTTGATTTGCACTTTCTTTCTTAGAGGACAATGAAATAATTGGTTACTTCTCACTAAACCACAAAATTACTTCTGAACCAAGGTTGAACCAGCAAGCATAGATTTTCTTTCGTTGATCCAACCTGCCCAGTGCTTTTGTGTACCCAACCAATTTGAAGTTATCACCTTGCAAATATTCAAGTCCATATTGCAATACACCTTTCCCATGCCTAAAATCCTTTTTGCTGCTTTCTAGTGAAAATCTTTGGGACCTGCCATGAACTGTGAAACAATCCCATCTACATACCATAAATCTGGCCTAATAGTTCTAGGTAAATCCAACATACTATTAGCTTTCGTATAAAACACTGTGCCCACTGGCTTCAAATATTTACGAGCTGATTACTTTATTCACATTTCCATTGGAATTGCCATTAACTTGCAATCATCCATAGTAGATCTTTTTAGTATCTCCTGTGAATGCTTAGCATGGAAATGAACTTGCTGCTATTTAAATGCCATACTTCCATTCTTAAAATGAAGCAGGCCCAAATATTTCATTTAAAATGATTTGTGTAGCTCAACATTTAGTTTGTCAATCATCTTTGTATTCTTACCTCTACTGATATATGATATATCAGCCGGTACAAAACCATGATCTCAATCTTTGATTTTTATGTCTACATTTGTATCTACTGAACTTCTCACTTTAAAGTGCTCATTCAATGCCCTATATAGTTTACACACTAGATGCCTTTTCCCCTTTTGTATGAAGCTTTGGGGCTGCTGCATGTACAAAGGTTTCTTCATAATTAACACCTTCATTCTGTGCAAAACCTTATGTCACTGTCTTCCTTTTTGCTTGTCAACTGAACTATCTGCTTTATACTTTTCCCTGTAGACCCATTTAACCAATTGCATTTTTTCCGTTAGGCAAATCCTCAATTTCCAGTGTTTTATTTCTCTGTTTGTAATCATATTCCACCTGCTTTACTTTGTTCCATTACTTCTTTTCATGTGCATTGAGTTACCCTACTTACATTGCCTATTGCATTTTTTGTTTCAAATTGTCTAAGGAAAGAGAAAT
>SNQJ01S0158444.1:0-21999 GCA_010110895.2 Picea sitchensis
AATCATGAATACTCCATCGCAACCTGGACCAGAATGGTGTGATCCAGGGTCTTCATTTCCATCATCCCTAAGTACGAATCTAGCCATGTGATTACAGGTGTTGAAGTTGAACATGGTAGAAACCACTTGATTACCGGTCAATGATGAGAATCATTAACAAGTGTGAGGGAAATCACCATTGATGTCAATGACTCCCAAGGTACCCCAGTACAATCCAACGAATGTGAATAAATGAGTTGAATTCGAACACTCAATGGAATCTTCCAATCAAGGGTAAATGATGTGAACCCACTGTTGAAAGCGAAGGAACCTGCCATATTGAGGCATGCAGGCTCTAAGGTACTGAATTATTTCTAAGTCTTGTTCCTGGATAATGAGTTGAAGTCAATAGGAAAAGACTCGTCACATGAGGGCCTTGATGTATCCCCCATCAATGACACGAAATAAGTAAAATATTTGAAGTAGATCAAAATACAAAGTGATTTGGAACTGACACAGGGAAGGTCGACATGGTATAAAATTCATAACTGCATATGGCCGACTCGATAGAAGGCTTATTGAGGTTGGACTTCTCTTGAACATATGAACAACACGACAATGGTCTTGGAAACATTGACTTGAGGAGGACCCAACATATGAATTTTTGTATGGTCAAATGAGAGATGAATGGATTTCCCAACCCGGATACAATGATGAAGGGGGGTGTCATGTTCAAGAGTAACTATTACTGCCACCAACACAGATACAGAGACAGATTTCTTTCCCAATTTTTCCCCCACCATTTCTAGCAGGTACCTCTTTATTTTTACGCAAGCTTGAGGAGGATAACCTATGCTTGTTGATGTAATCTCATCCTTAAGACGGGTCCCTCGGAGTATGTTTAATGAACCCTAAGAAGGAGTGGTTCGATCCCATTATGGGTCTTTCAATGTTTCTTGAACGAGTCCAAAGCGAGAAAACTCAGGGGTTTTTCATGTTTAGAGAGTCTAAAAAACACTTAAAGAAAACTCCACAAGGTCATTTTTCCTAAGTAAATCTGACGAGACCGAAAAAGTGATAACCTACCACTCATCAGATGTTCCCTTCAAATACTTTTACGAGCGTGAAAAGAACAAGGTTGCTCGACAATATTTTCATGTTTAGAGAGACTGAAAAGAGATTAAAGGGAACTCCAGGGAGTTCCTTTTTCGTATAACCTTTACGAGTCCAAAAAAGTGATAAAAGTATACTTGGTTACATTCTCATTGATTTACGAGCACGAGAAAGAACAAAAACTAAGCTCGGAGTTTTTCTTGAAAAACCCTAAAAGGATTTGTACATGCGACAAATGTATAAAAACAAACCCAAAACGGACCCTTGTTTCAACGTTTCACTCCTAGACTTTTTATCTGCAAAAAATCAACCGTTTGAAAAGTTTTTAGGACTTTAAGGTTTGGATGAAATATAAAAAACAATAAAATATTCAAATGAATAGTAATAAAAACAATAAAATGAATAAAAACTCACATTTAACTATTTCATTTGTAATTTCACCCAAACCTTTGCTCCAAACCCTCTTTTTACCTTGGTTTTCAACTACGGAGTGCTTGATTGATCATTCGACGAATCATCTCCACAGAAAAGGTAATCTTCATTTCGTTCATCTTTCCATGGATTACAATTTGATTTTTATTAGTTAGAAATGGACTTTTGGGTTGATTTTTTAGGGGTACCCATGCGTGAAGGTCGTCGCGGGCACCCTATATCGGGGCCTACGACAATCTAGGATCACTGCAGTCTTCCCTATAGCCATTCTGTGATGACGTTGCACTGTGCAAATTCCCGGGCCTACGACGTCCGCAGCCCAAAAGTTTTTAAAGAAAAATTTGCCAAGAAAAATTTTCCAAGGAAGAACATTGTGATGTTAATCTCTCTTTATTGTTCCATGGCAGGTTTTCCACAGTAAAAATATTGGAATGGCGCGAGAGAGAGTACGAGGAAGACTAATTCGTCGGGAATGACCCGGGCACAGTGAGGGCCCTCCGGCAGTGTGGGTTGTTTAAATTCTTCAAGATCCAGGGTTTGGGGGCCCAGCGGAGATTACTCGAATACCTAGTTCACATGTGGGATGTGAACGAGCAGACATTCCATGTGGGTGATCACACTCTTAAAATAGATATTGAGGATATCTACTTCTTAACCAGACTATCTCGTTGTGGATCCTGAGTAATGCTTATAGGTAGCAGGGGTGGTGGTGAGCCTATGAACCACTACATCAGTGAACATTGTGTACCAGATACCTAGAAGCATAGCGGTAAATTCGTTATTAGAGATGTCTGAGACTTGCCTCTACGGACCATCCTCTATACCATCATATGCATGGCAGGGAGTGCAGCTCCCCATATGGCTCTTTAGAGCTATTTTCAGTATGCATTGGAGTGTACAGAGCCCCGAGTTTTCAACTAGTGTGAAGGGGTTCTCAAAAGTATGAAAAAACAACTGACCAAGTGTAGAAGTGGCGGGTTGAAATAGTTCGAGTATGCTTCTATTTTGGTATCCTTCTTCCTAGAGAGGGTCCCAGTTTTGTGTTTATAGGCAGAGTGGGGTATACCTGCCCCACAAGATCCGAGAATGAAGAGGTGGGTCGACCTCATGGCACGACATGCAAATGGTCCCATCGTTAGATATAATGGTGTCTTCTTTGACTGGTTGAGAACTCTAATGCTCATGGTTGAGGACTCAAATGCTCATGGTCGATGACTATGCATATGTTGGGATAGACTTCTATGGATATCCGGACCTAGATCTTCCTGAAGGTTCCCAATGGGGGGACATAGGTAAGAAGTATATTTTGTTTATATCATGTTTTTGTTATTTTGTAAGATATAAAATGTTTTTTATGTTGTTTATCCGATGACTAATCAAACGCTCTTTGATTATGCAGATGTGGGACCTTATCGTCCTCCAGGTTCATCCCCTATCCAGAGGTGAGGGGAGAGAGGTGACTAGCAAGTGTAGTTGTTGCTGACTTCAAGACTCTAGAACAAAATCTGGAGGGACTCACGATGAATATCCCAGATGCCTCTATCAATGATATCCCGAGGCATTACCACCGCCACACAGTGGGCGTGTCTGCTTCCATCGGTTGACTTCTCCGTAGAGTAGCGTGGGCAGTCGCATGTTATAGCGAGCAACATCTTTGATGCTCTATTGTATATGAATCCATGTGCTTCACATTTTTGATATTTTGGTCTTCGGACAAAAACACTTTTTTGTAAACTTTTATCGTTATATATATATGGGGCTTCTACCGACTTACTTGTTGTATGTACAAAGTGTGATTGGATTTTATAAATGTCTCAAATGTCTATCTAACACATAATTATCCAATGCATTTGTTAATGTATTTAGACATCTAGGAATGTGTTGATATTCAATGTAATCAAAATGACGTTCCAAGAGACGAATTCGAAATATACCCTTAACAACGTAGGACTTCGGATAGAATACACATTGCTCAACTGTAGGACCACTAACTGTGAATCTAGTCTTACAACAAGTTAACGGATTCCAAGTGAAACAACGTCAGTCAATAATATGATGACTTCATTGTATTCCACGAAATTGTTAGTTGCACGACCAAGGAAAACACTTTGTAGACTAATCAATTCATCTGTAGGTGCATAGATTACCCAAGCAACAGACGCTAAGTTTTGAGTACTACGACTAGCGCCATCAGTGAATCCAAGGTAGGGTAGTGAAGACATCGACATATAAAAACCAAGCACAACTCAAGGTAAGCAGCTAAAGGTTGAAACCAAACAACGAAAAAGAACACAACAGTATGATACACTAAAATACAAGCACTCATGCAAAAATGACTTAAGCATAGTACTTCTTCAAGTAAAGCCCATTTTTGGGTTCACTCAAAGGGATTCCATCATAATCAACCAGCTTGTAATCTCCCTTCTCCAACACTCGTTTGACAATATAAGGACCCCGCCACATGGGCTCGAATTTACCGGCCCCTAGCAAATCACGATCTTGCTCATAAAGAAGAACTAGATCACCTTCAAAAAAAACACATGGCTTGACATGCTTGTCATATTGGGCTTTGACACTTTTCTTCTGAGTTTCAATAACTAAGGCAGCATCGCGACGGGTTTCGTCCAATTGCAACAAATACAAAATACGTTCCTCTTCAACAGAGGTGTTAGGGAGAAGTTCGACAGCTAGTTTCAAAGATGGTATCTCACATTCAATCAGAAAAATTGCTTCGATACCATAGACTAGCTGGAAAGGTGTGAATCTCGTGGCAGACTTAACGGATGTTCGATAGGCCCATAATGTTGAGAACAACATCGTGTGCCAATTTCTCTTATGAATTCCTATCATTCGTCGAAGCATAGTAGTGAGAACTTTGTTAATTGCTTCAACTTGGCCATTGGCCTACAGATAATAAGGGGTTGAATTTTCATGGCGAAGACCCAGCTTTTCAGTAAGTTCAGACATCATAAAATTTCAAAAATGACTACCATGATCAGTAACGATGGCTTGAGGGACACCAAATATAGTAATGATATGATTGAATATGAACAATGTTGCAGTTTTCCCGGTGTTATCAAATGTAGGCATCGCCTCGACCCATTTAGTGAAATAATCCATAGCTATAATGATGTATCCATGCCCCCCAACAGAGTGAGGGTTACGTGTCATGAAGTCAATGCCCCATTTGGCAAATGGACCAATGAAAACTACATGGTGGAGAGGAGCAGGGTGAGATCGGATCTTGTATTTATAAGTTTGGCAAACGTGGCATTTCTTGACAACAGTAATTCAATCCTTAAACAATGAAGGCCAGAAATAACCAACTCGCAAGATCTTTTGGGTAGTGGCATACCCAGACATATGACTGCCACATGATGTAGAGTGACAATCATTCAAAGCTTTCTCAGCTTCATCGTAGGTGAGACATCATCGAAAAATGGAATCAATACCACGGTGGTAAAGGGAATCACCAAGGATGATGTATTGATGGGCTTGATACCGTATACGATGATGATCTCTACTAGAGAGATCGGTATGAAAATTTTGAGTCTAGAGATAGATGATAATATATCTATATCATACGTCATTGGAACTGATCAGAAAAAGGGATTCGTTAGGTAAGGAATCCTCTGCCACATTTTTTGTCTAGTGGAGGGAAGGTCAGATATCAATTCGACAAAAACCAAAGACTTCTTTGACTTAGCACATTCAAACTCTAAGTCAAACTCCTGGAGAATCACTATCCATTTGGAGTACTTGCCCCCAGCAATTGTAGAGTAAGGATATGTTGCATGGGGTTGCTATTGGAAATAATTGTGGCTCTGCGTAATAAGATGTAGTGATGAAAACATTGAACAGCTGCCAAGGCTAGTTTCTCCACATGTAGGTATTTGGTTTCGGTAGTCATGAGACTCTGACTCAAATAATATATCACATGTTCGTCATGTGAATAATCCTCTTGGACTAAGACCATAGCAATGGTAGAGTCTGAAGTAGCTAAGTACACGAAATAATCTTGGCTATAGTCAGAGGGAAACAGTAATGGTGTACGGGTTAAGGAAAGTTTCAAAGCCTCAAAAGTTTTGTTTGTAGTATCGTCCCATACAAACTCATAACCTTTCTTGAGGAGCTGAGTGAATCCTTTCATTAATTCAGCGTAATTGGGAATGAATCGACATAAAAAGTTTTCCTTCCCTTGCAAACTTTGGAGCCAGTGTAGTGTGGAAGGAGGAGGTAGATTAATAATATCCTCAACCTTCAAAGGGTCTACCTGAATCCCATGTATAGATGCAATGAAACCAATAAGTCAGTCGGATTCCACACACAAAAACACATTTGTGTGGATTCAAACGTAAGCGATAATAACGACACCATATAAAAATGGCCCGTAAATGTGTCGGGTGATCTTGAAAACGCATGAAATGCGTTGGTAGATCGTCTAGATAGGGTTGTACAATGTGGTTAATATCATGAAAAGCGTAAGACATAGCGCACTGAAAATTCGTACCAGCATTTTTTATACCAAAGGGTAATTTTCGGTAGGAAAAGGTTCCCCAAGGACAGATAAAAGCAGTCTTGTGTTGATTCGCTGGTAAAATATTAATTTGATTATAGCCGGAGAAACCATCCATCAAGGAGAATATTTCACTCCTGGCACAGTCGTCAACGATCTGGTCAACGAAAGGGGTCGGATAATTGTCCTTTGGACAAGCTTTATTGATATCCATATAATCTACACAAATGCGGATCATGCCTTGTTTCTTATTTACCAGAACAATATTGGATAGCCAATCAGTCAAAGCCACGGGATATACAAAGCCAGCCTTAAGAAGTTTTTCAACTTCAAGCTTGATAGCAGCAGCTTTACATGGATGGATGGGGTGAAGACTGTCGAACGGGTTTATCATCTGGATATGTCTTAATCTCATGCACAACGATATGAGGATCAATACCTGGCATTTCTTCATAACTCCAGGCAAAAACGTCACGGAATTCTTGAAAAGGGGCTTTATAAGTGCAAACCTCATCCATAGAACAAGAGGCATCGATCTGAACATTTTCTACGACTTTGGGTTTAATCGATATGTCAAGAGGGACGGTAGGTGAAATTTTACTCAAGTTCCCTTCATACAAAACATCGTGTGTTGATTCAGGAACTGAAGAGATAACAACAACGGTCGACGAAGTCGAAATCCATTGGTAGCTCTCTATTGTATCACATTCTAGGAAGAGTATAGAACGATGATGTCCATCATCCCACAGAGTATCTTCGATAGATATGACTGACATAATCATCTCGTTAGTAGGAAAGACCATGTAAAACGGATCCGTAGATGTATCATAGAGAGAAGGAGGAGAAAGAGTTGTCGATTGAATGGCTTGATAAGTGGATTCGATTGGACTTAAAGGCATTTGGTCATCGTAATGAGGACAATCACCAGGGTTAGGTACTATCCATGGGTCATATGACTCAGGGGTTTCATGAACAGTGGTGGAGATCATGTTAATCGAAGCGAAAAAAGGAGGAGGAATATCGGGTGGTGGGATTGGAAATGTACCCATCAAGGTTGAATCTTTTAAGAGACCCACGCCAACATTCACATAACCAGGAGGTATCTTTGAGATAAAAGGAATGTTGCTAGTATGAGAATCGGAATTAAAGAAGGCTAGTTGGTCGAGAGTAACGACCTTTCCTTGGTGCGGGAAATGTAACACATGCAAAAGGGTAGACACAACTACACGCATGCAATCAATCCATCTATGACCAAGTAGAAGGCTATAATCAAGAGGTGCATAGAATACCTCAACCTCTACATTGATCGATTTACCTTCCAACATAATAGACAACGAAGGAAGAACACCGTAAGGTTTAAAACCTGTACCATTGAAGGCCTTAAGTGTTTTGTGCAACTCGGAGAGAGTAGGAGAGCCAATGGCTTTCCAAAAAGTAACGGACATGACGCAAGTCGAGGCTCCTTCATCAATAATGGTTCTACAGATATTCTTGTTTTCAACAACAACTTGGATCTAAAATTCTAACTCAGGAGGAAGCCTTGGAACATGCTCTTCCAAGTCAAAGTTGATCAAATTGGTGTCGGTAGCGTCAATTCCACCAATGGCCTTTAACAATTCCTTTCGTTGAGTGCGACAACTTTGAAGGACTTCAAGAGCTGACATCACAGAGGGTGCTTGTGCAAGGTCTTCTACAATAGTGTAGTTTTGGGCAGCACGTGCATGAGGATTAAACGAAGACTTTTGAACAACGCCCTTGGGAGGAGGGCGAAGAACTATATCGAGGCTCGATCGTTCGAGATGAAGAGGACCATTTGGAGGTGAAGTTGCAGGAGGAGGTTGAACCAATGAAGGTGGTATATCATCAACTTTCTCCTTCAATGAAGAGTAATCTTTGACTCGAGTTGCGACTACACCTTCATTCTTTTTAGAGTCACCAGTACACATAAGGACATAAGATGAGGTAGAAATGACTAGTTGTGCTTGTTGTTGAGAAGGAAACAGTTGTGACAAGATGGCAGGGGTAGGAGGATTCCCGGTCCCTTGAAGGAACTTAGTAGCCTCAGCACGTCGTGGACAATCTTTCGTATAATGGTCGTCACCACAAATAAGACAAGGGTAACGAGGTTTACGTTTATCTTTTTCATCAGCAGATTGTGTTTTGGACTTTTCATATTGTCAATTATTATTTTTGTCCTCCTTATTCTTACCCTTCCCTTTCTTTTTATTTGGGTTTTTCCCAGTAGGTGAGGATTGAACCGAATTGACTTTGGTAGTCTTACTGGAAGAAGGAGTAGGAGTAGGAGTATTTTGTACAATAGAATTATTAGATTTAGGATTGGTGTGACTCGCGTGTGTGGACTGAGTCTCAACACGAAAGGTGCTAATCACACCATCAGCAACGTGAGAAGTTGTTGGGGGTGTTGGGTTAGGATTCGTGGAAGGGCGAGGAGCATCAGGGATCAAGTCGTAAAGAGTTCATGTTTGCGAATAAACGAGATCTAGGTACTGAGAACGACTAATCACCTGCTCTTCGGTGATGACACCACTCATGGAAACATCACGCGCGATAGGACCAATAAGTGATTTGGTAAACCACTCAGCCAATAGTTGATCAGGAAGCGGAACTTTGATTAAGCGTCTTCTCCTCCTCCACTCATGAATGTGATAAAAAATGTGAGTGGAAGAAGACTGTTTAAAAGAGCTCAAAATTTTGGTTCATGTCTCGTATCGAATTGGAAACTGGTAATGTGTTAAAAATGTCATGTCTAGGGTGTTAAATTCATTAAAGAATCCTCGTGGTAACTTGATGTACCATTTTTTTGCCAAACCCGTGAGAGTTCGTTGGAAAAGCCGCAATCTTATGGAGTCATCCATCAACGAGTTGGACGAACACCAAAGATGGAAAGTCATGACATGGTTATTTGGGTCTTCTCATGCTCGACTGCCAAACTTAGGAATGTCAGATGGTAACTTGGTCGGTATGACGGGCCAATAAGGAGAATGTAAAATAGGATCATTCAAAATCCTAGACAAATCGGGTAAATCCAAAGTGGCCAAAAAAGGAAACTATCGGTTCACTTGAGGAAACTGGTAGTTCTGAGGGGGAAGCCTTATAGGTATACCAATAGGACCATAAGAAGTCTGTAGATAATTAGACAGTCCTGACATATTCGGTTGTGGAGTATTTTGAGGCAGGTAGCCCACAGGGTTGGGTTGATTAGGTAAGTTCCCTTGGAAAGGAACATTGGATTGAAAATTTTGACCCCAAGTAGGATTTAGAGAACTTGGATTAGGTTGGCCGATATTAGGGGGCACAAAAGAATTAACTTGAGGATGTTTCCCCCCAGACGGTTGGAGATCTCCTTGGAAAGAAATACTCCAAGGTTGATATTGTAACACAGGTACATTTTGTCCATAAACTAGGTTATGGACTCCAACTTGAGGTTTCCCCCAAGTTGAGGTTGTTCCCCAATTTGAGGTTGTCCCCCAAATTGAGGTTTCCCCCCACCTTGAGGTTGACCTCCAACAGGAATCTGGAAACCAGAAGTGACAGAATGATTGTTGCCTCCAACTGGATTGGCACCACTAGGGTCAGGACAGTGAGATCCTCCTAACAAAGGTGGAGGAGGAACGTAAGGCCCTCAAGAGAGAACCTGGGAAGGTGTAGGAACAAACTGACTAGCAGGATTATACCCAGGAGGAACAAAGAGGCCAGACCCTCTGGATGGATTTTGGGTAGGGATATCAATGGAAGTATTCAAAGCATTATACCCAGGGGGAAGTGACGGATTTGGTCTAAGCGAAAGTGGTGTTCCAATAGGAGCTTGACTGATAGCCACATTTTCGACGGAAACAGTCATAGCTTGTGGGACCATCGTAGAATGGGCCATTTGGAGAGGAAGAATCGAGTGAGAACCAACCAACAATTGGTCTGAAACTATGGTGATATTATTGGTTGTGCCAGTAAAATGGTCTAAAGGTACCATATAGGTAACAGACATCTCAGGCACTTGCAATGTCGTAGGTTGATCGAGACTTGCTCCTAGGTTGCCATAAAGATCGTGTACTGTCAAAGGAGCTGAACTAGGATTAAAAATCTTGGCAGTGTAAGTCGAGGTTATAAATGATTCACTTTGAAAAAGTGGATCGTCTACTCCAGACCCTGCATTAGGTCCAGTAGGTACTCCAGTACTCTCAACAACAACAATTTCTCCCGATGAATTCATCTGGAGCAATTGTGTGTCTTCTCTAATACTCAATAATAGAATTGGGGGAAGTCGGAATGCCTCTAAGGAATTTGAAACGATTCAAAATCCTTCTAAAGAATGTGTGCTTCCAACTTCAGAAGCTACTTCGTTATTGACTACTCCCTCGGGAGAGCCTTCTGGTGAGTTAGGAAGCAAAGGTTGGTAACCTTCCAGATCTTATGGGGGTAGCCCTTGCATCCTACGTGAACGATGAAGGCCGATGTTGGTTGAACCAAGTAAAGAACGAAAAAAATCTATGTCCAACTAGAGAAAACAAACAGCACTCACTAATAAAATCTAGAAATCAAACCAAGCAAACAAACCTTCTTATTTCGAAGTCACCAGTTGGTGATGAAATCCAACGTCGCGAAATCAAGACAAGAAGGGGTTGGGATAAAGCGGGTGGAAAATTTATGTTGACGACCTGCTTAACAGACTTACACCCTGGTGCAAGCTCCCACACATAATCGTGGGTATACCCTCCAAGGAGCCCGTGTGCTTTTGGCCAATGTCGATTCCAAGTACCGTGAAGAATTTCCCCTCCACAATTACCTCGTGTAAAGACCCTAAAAAGATAGGCTACTAAGGTTACCAACTACAACAATGATGCTTGGGGAAACAGTCGACAGTCCAATCCACGTGCAAAGGCAGGGTATCTAGCCCTAAATCAACTCGAGAGGATCCCACACATAATCATGGGTATACCTCTAAGTGACCCCCAATAATATGCGCAATCTCTACACCAAGACTAGCAAAGAATGGTGAGTAACTATGAAGTCGTAATGTGACCTCGTGATTGACCCTTATGTTAGAAGGGCTTCCCAGGACAAAATGCAGCAATCGGATTTGAACTCTCCCTATCACAAGACACTACAGCATGTTTTGATGCTTTGGAGAGTGTGCCTTACAACCTATTCCAAAGCGCTATCCTAGCTAATGTTGGTGGAAAGAATTCCTAGAAGATAAAAGTTACTAATAAATTTTAAAGTTATGTTGTATTTTAATGGTTGTTGTTTACTCAAAAAGGGAGATGAAAATGAAATTGGTCATGTTGTGACCTTGACCCAATAAAGTGCAAGAATATATGAATGCACAATATTTCAATTCAATGAACTCTAATTACAGTAGGGAGAAGGTATTTTTCTTGAAGTGCAAAAGCTATGAATTGCAATTTCTTAATTTCAAATGAACACAATTCCAAACAATCATGAACTACAAAATTTTCCAACTATTCTACTTTAACAAATATTTCGAATATAAAAAATTTATTATGAAAGATTACTAAAAAGAATAAATGAATTCAGTTCTTCCTTTCCGAAACAAAATCAGACATGTAATGACGAAAGGAAAATGTCATCCAAAAAAATCAAGACATTCACAACACAATTCCCAAATCAAACTCCTAATGTAGACAAAAATGAACAAGACAAGAAAGCCTTTTGTCAAATGTAAACAAAAAAATTTCCTAATCAACAAACAATATGGAAAATAAAATAAATCCAAAACTTCACACAGACCAGAAACCCTTTGTCGAACAAGCACTCAGATCAAGATCCAGATATTATATCCTTGCAACAAAGATCAAAAGCAAAAACTTGCAAAATCATGAAGAAAGACTTTCAATCACTGAAAACCAATCACAAGAAAGCTTTAAACTCATGAAGCAATCATATACTGGTATCAGAAGTCCACCGCAGGCAACTAAGGAAAAACTGAGTGAAAAAAGACAAATTAACTCACTCCAACAAATCCTACAGGAATCGTCGCAGGCTGGCTGTAGGACACAATGCGATGGGCTAAGGTCGTCGCAAGCTACCAATAGGAAACAGTGTGACGTCGTCGCACTGGATTGGACAAGCAGGATGTGACATCTGAGGGTCTTCATAGGCTGCCAATATCGTGCAGTGTGACGATCTCTGTAAATGAGGAAAAAAAATGGAAGAAAGAAAAAAATCTAACAGGACTTTCAAACTTAGGGAGTCCAGATGGATACCCCACAGACTCAGATAATGAATTTAATCAAAGGAAGGTAGGCCAAAAGAAAATGGAAAGCAAAAAATCAAAAGGAAGTCGTATCCCCAGTATGGTCGCCAATTTTTTTATGGGATTAATCGGTAAATGCGGACATAAACATATCTCCCTAGATCCACCTAGATCTAGAACAAAACAGAACAGAATATGATACTTTCCCTAAGTTCTAACTATTGAGTCTACGTCTAGTTAACAAGAGATAGACAACATACCGTTTAATTGTCATTTCCTCTTGCCATTGCCATCCTAGCTCCACTACGATGCTCCTGTGATATTGGATCTGAAAGGGAACACAAGCCAACCAAGGTGAAAGCAATACAATGAACTCAACAAGAACCTATGTATGTGATCAAGGAATCATACAATAAAACAATACAAGCTTTATGGGAAAGAAACATATTGTTGTATCGTATTAAAATGAAAGTGGAGATTACAACCAAAGCCTTGATGTCATAAGGTCCCCTCTCGATGGTCCTTTTCTCCAACACACATACTTGCTCCAACCTTGAATGAAGAAGATCCACAATAACTTGATGAACAGAAATGAGGCTCTCAAGCATGATCTGAAGTAGAACTCTTCATCCAATTCTTATCCTATTCAACCTTAGCCTTTTCCATGAGAGATCCCTCTTTATATAGGGTGAAATAGAGATGGGTGAGGATATTAGGATGATCCCACCAAATCAGAGAAGCGAGTAAGATCGAAATCGTTCGGAGGCCACCTCATCTTCTAGAAGATCCCCTTCTAGAACATTCGTGAAACTTGACCTTTTCTTAGCTTTTGGCATCGTCGCACCCTACGTATAGTGTCACCTGCGGAGACGTCGTGATCTATCTTTAGAGCAAGAGGCGACGATCAGGCATTGTCGCACCCTATGTATAGTGCATCCTGCGACGACCTCTCTTAATAGGGTTTTTGAGAAGAGAAAGTCAGTCACTTTCCTCATGGAGAAAGACTCTTTTTTTGGGAAAATGAACACATGTTGTCAATGGATCACTCGGGTGACCAAAATAATGTGGAACAAACACTAGGGAACTGGTCCACAATGACCAGGCATCTAATCACAAGGATTAGGTGATGTAGTTCGCACACACTACCCATCTAGCCCAAGGCTAGGAAACACCTCCAACCACACAGGTTGGACCACGAGCTAAAAATTCAGGTAACTAACTAGCCATGAAGGCATGGCATCTACTGACCTTGTGTGAGGTCATGTTGATTGGTGCCACAGTCAGTACCTTTTGCATACTAGACTTTTTCACTAGAGTAGCAATTTGCGTACCGGGATTTTTCACTGGAGTAGCAGTAAGTTGGTGTACTATAATTTTTCATTGGAGTAGCCATCTACGTACCAGTATTTTTCACTAGAGTAGAAATAACTTGGCATACCAGACTTTTTCACTTGAGTAGCCATCTGCATACCAGTATTTTTCACTGGAGTAGCAGTGACTCGATGTACCATACTTTTTCACTAGAGTAGTTGTAACTTGCCCATTAATAACCACCCGTTGCTTCTACCACATGTTGAAGTTGTTTCCCTAGATCTCAATTGTAACTCATCACTCCCTCTTATTAGGGACATCCTTCTAGACCACACCAAGCTTGTCTCTAAAGTACACAAACTTCACTTTCAACAGAGGCTTAGTCAACACGTAATCTATCTGCTCATTTGTAGCGACATATTGGAGCTTCACTGCTCCCCTCTATACCATATCTCTGATATAATGGTACTTGATCTCGATGTGCTTGGACTTGTCATGGAACATTGGGTTCTCTATCAACTTCACACAATTCTAGTTGTCACACCACATATAAGTCACCTCTAACTTGAGATCAAATACCCTGCAAGCAACTTCTGAAGCCACGCCACTTCGCTGCTAGTTGAACACGTTGTTATATACTCTGCTTCAGTTTTACTGAGTGCCACACTAGTTTTATTCATGTTGAACCATGAGATCATGGTTGATCCCATATTGAAGAAACATCCAGATGTACTCTTCCGGTCTGCAACACTACCGACCCAATCTGAATCAGTAAATCCTTGTAGGCTTATCTCACGATCTGAAGCATTTATGAGTCCATAATCAATTGTACCCTTCAGGTACCTCAGCACATGTTTTGTTGTAACCAAGTGAACACTTCTTGGTTCGAACATAAACTGACTCAATATGTTCACCGTAAAACATATATCTAGCCTCATGTTTGTTAAGTACATCAACGAACCAATCATCTGTCTATACATGGTGGCATCCACTATCTCTGAAGATGTATCGCTCAACAACTTCATATTTGTCACCATCGATGTAGGCATGGCCTTGCAATCCATCATTTTGAATCTCTTCAGAATCTCAACAACATATTTTCCTTGGTTAAGGAAAATCTCACTTAGTCTTTGTCATACCTCTAGACCCAAGAATTAATGCATCATGCCTAGGGATTTCATCATGAACTCTGCAGCAAGCTTCCTCTTACTATCAGTGATAAGCTTCTCTTCTCCTGTTAGAAATAGGTCATCCACATACAATAGTAGTATCATTGGTCCACCAACCACAAACTTGAAGTATAATTTGGAATATGCTTTACTCTTGGTAAATCCCAAGCTCATCGGGAAGTTGTCAATTATATTGTACCATGCTCTAGGTGCTTGCTTGAATCCATACAAGGCTTTATTGAATCTGCACACATGTGTCTGACTGTCATGTGTCTCAAAACCTTGTGGTTGCTCCACATACACTTCCTCTTTTATTACACCATTTAGAAAGTTTATCTTCACGTCCATTTGGTGTACCTTCCACTTCTTTACTGCAGCTAATGCAAGTATAGCTCTAATCCAAGTGTATCTTGCCACAGAAGAAAATGTCTCCTCGTAATCTATTCCTTCTTTCCAGGAGAAACCGTGTGCAACAAACCTTGCCTTGTACTTCTCGATACTTCCATCTGTTCAATGTTTTGTTTTGTAAATCCACTTGGAACTTACAACTGTCTTCTCTTTCGGTCTCAGAACCACATCCCAAACATCATTCTTTACAATGGACCGGTACTCTTCAACCATGGCATCCTTCCATTCTTTCTTCTTTACATCTTCTTCATAACTGGTAGGCTCAGCATCAATGATGTCACTTAGCAATACCACATAGCTAGAGTAAGGTCGTGGCCTCTTGTTTTCTCTGAAGGATCCATCTGCAACACCATAATTCTCTGCATCCTGAATAATTTCCCGAGCCTAAGTTGGTCTTCTCTTCTTGGTATTCATCTCTCAGGATGAATTTGCACATATATGTGGTTCTTCTATATCATGATATTCTAGTACAACATCATCACCTATATCTGTATATGTAACTCTGGGAGCTTCAGGCTCCTCATCTGAATGATGTGGTCTCGATCTATTGAAAGTTACATCCTCATTGAAAGTGACATCTCTACTAGTCTCAATCTAACGGTGACCATGAATGTAAACTCTATATGCCTTCGATGTCTCATTATATCCAACAAATATACCCTTCTTATATGAAGGGTCCAACTTCAATCTCTTGTCCTTGGGGACATGCACATATGTTGGACAGCCAAATATCCTTAGGTGGCTGACCTCTAGCTTTTCACCTATAAACATCTCTTCTGGTGTCTTGTTCCCAAGTACTCTGGGGGGACTTTTGTTCTACACTTATACAGTGGTCCTGGTTGCCTCTGCCCATAGATGCATTGTAAATCTTGATCATGAAACATGGCCTTTATTTCTTCCATAATTGTACGGTTCTTTCTTTTTTCCACACCATTATGTTAAGGATTGTAGGGAGTAGAGAGCTCCCTCTTAATCCCAATTTCCTTACAAAATGACTTAAATTCATCTAAAGTGAATTCTCCTCCATTATCTAATCTCAAAATCTTTATTTTCTCTTCCAACAAGTTTTCAACAAGTGCCTTGAACTCTTTGAACTTGTTGAACACTTCACTTTTAGCCTTCAAAAAGTAAATCCAAGTATAAATGAAACATAGTCTACATACCTACTAAGTGAAGTGGATGACATCGCTCCACACATGTCTGAGTGTATAAGGTCCAAGGTTCCCTTGGCTTTGATATCACTACTTGGAAATTTTTTCTTCATGTTCTTTCCTTGTGCGCATCCTTTGCATATGCCTTCATGTTCCACTTGGATTTCTGGCAAACCTGTCACCATCTTGCTCACGATCAGTAATTCTTTGTAGTGTATGTGAGCAAACCTCCTATAACATAGTTCACTTGGAGTAATTGTATTATGTACTAATGCTAAAATAGAATGTCCTTTTAACGTGTATAAGCCTCCTTCTTGGACCCCAATCACTACGGCATCATCAATAGATTTTCCTTTAGGCCACATGAGGATTTCCAATGAATGAAAGCAACTCTGAATCCTTTCTCATCTAAAGATGAGATATAAAGGAGATTCTTCTTCAAACCAGGTACATACAACACATCCTTCATCTTCATAGGTTTTCTGGAGTCTAACTTGTAGGATGCTTCTCCTACTCCTTTAATGGGATATTGATATTCATCACCTAGATTCACCTTATGAGGTGAATCTTTCTGAACTAGATTTGAGAGAGATTCCTTATAATCGGTCATGTGCTTAGAAGCACCACTATCAATAATCCATGTGTCACTTCCATGAGTGAATGTACCTTTAAGAGTTGAGATCAAAACATATTATTCACTTGAGTCTTCTTCTTTGGTTTTCTTATGATCATGTTCATCATCTTTTGCGGCATGAGCATGATGTATTTTACACTTTCCTTTTCTAACCTGACCTTTGGAGTTGGGAAAATTTATGGCAATGTGTCCCATCTTCTGACAAATGAATCATTTGTAACTTGAGAAATCCTTCATGAACTTGTGATTCTTTTGTAATCCATGAGATTTATTATGTGAGTGAACTTCCTTCTTGCTCTTTCCTTTTCTAGTATGTGCTACTAGGGCTTGATTTTTTTCATCGCCTAGTTTCTCTTTTCTTGTTGACAATCTAGATTCTTCTTGAGTACAATCCTCCCATAGTCTGCTAAATCTTGTTTTCCTTCTTCTTGAAAATATGCCCTGAATGAATGATTCCCAAGATTTGGGGAGACCATTCAATGTAGTCATCACCAACTCGGCTTCTTCGATTGTGTCTCCAATGGCTTCTAGTTGTTCTTTGATCTGTGACACTATTGTGAAGTATGATTGGATAGTTTCTGAACTTTGCATCTTCACATTCTTGAGTTGTGTTCTCAAGGTCATCTTCCGGTTGATATTCTTACCTTCGTACATTCGAGATAAGGCATCAAACATTTTCTTGGGAGTTGTTAATGATGAGACATGGGGAATCAAATGATCCTTGATAGAATCAACAATTATTCTCTTCATCCTCACTAGGTTCTTTTTGTACTTTTCTTTGGCCTCATCTTCATTAGGTTCTGGAACTTCTTCTTTTACGAAATATTCTAGATCATTCTCTTCTAGAATGAGCATCACTATGTACTTCCATGCTCGGAAGTTATCAACACCTTCAAGATTCTCATCAAGCTTGGTACCGGGTGCCATCTTGTGCTTGAACAATACAATAAAGAGATAAAACTTTTCAAAGAAAGGTTTTGTACTTACCGAAGACTGTTATGCCAATGTGACCAGTTCCAGCTTCAATTCTGCAGCTGCCAAGACATCTTGAACTAGGGTTTATGAGGAAACCCTAATTTTTCAAAATATGAATTTTGGAATTCTGCTCTGAGGGATAGGTGCACCCTCCTAAGGCAGGTTCCTTAGTGGTCTTATTTTGACCAGTGTCCTTCAAAAAGTAGGTGAAAACACCTTCTAAGGTTTTGTGCAATTGCAGCACCAGTTCTAGCTTTCAAAACTTCGTCAAACTAAGATTCTAATCCCAAGGAAAGATGTGCTAGGGTTAGGAGAGTATCCCTATGGTCTTAGTTTCCCCAACGAGCTCTTCTAAACTATGCAAATGGATTCTTTCAGGCCCGCTCTGATACCATGTTAAAATTCTTCTTAAGCAGTTAAGTGTGTATAATATTCTTTAATTTTAGTATATTAAAAATAATAGTTGCATGCATAAGGATCACTGAAAGAAAGGCATCCACAATATAAACAAGATTTATCCTGGGAAACCCTCGTGGGGGAGAAAACCCAAAAATATTTCTTCAATATATATTCTTCAACAATAACAATGTCTCTCTCAAGAGAGATCTCACCAAAATAGAAGATTCACCAGAAACCCTAACCATAATATATCAGCGCACCCCTAGACCAAGATAGTCCTTCACCAAAGAACCAAAACCTTTCCTCTATTGTTGTGCCACTCTCTCATACTTTCACACTTATGTGAGAGATCGTGTTGTGTGTCTCCTCCAAATGAGGTGCCTAGACTCTTATAAATACAAGTTGTGCCCATCCATAAATTAGGTCAGTCTCGACCTGTCCACTTTATCTTTATGTTTTACATTTGATTTGTCAAGGCACAATAGGGATGACTTTTACAAAGGAACAATAGGGTCGACTTAAAAAATATAATATAATGTTATTATTTAAGGTTTTGTCTTGGTCAAATACAATATGAATATAATAATAATATCTTCTGAAGCTACTCAAACTTCAACACCTATTTCATGCACTTGGTGAATATATATATAGCTTGTTGTCCAATGGGGTAACACTCCAAAGTAATAACACCATCAGTAGCCAGGGCGCTAATGTAGTAGGTATCAAGGTTAATGTGTGTAGTTTTGGAGTGGTACATTAGATTACATGAAAGATGAATAACACTCCATTGTGGTATCTCAACTTAGTGGGTGTATTCTGAACCAACGGTCTAAGCTCAACAAGAACATGCTAGATCCAAACAACTTCTTTAGCTACTTCCTTAGTTGCCATGTAGTGTGCTTTACAAGAAGAAAGATAAAGTGTTCTAAACTTCCTACATAACCATGAAATTGGACTTAAACCAAGCTAAAATACATATCATGTAGTAGTTTGTTTGTCAAGAAAATATCTTACCCAATCAAAATTGATATAACTAACAAGTGAAATAGAAGCCTTGTGAGGGTAAAAAACATCATAGTTGACATAGTCTTGAAGATATTAGAGATTTTTTTTAGTTGTTTTCCAATTAATTTAATGAGGGTTCTACATGAACCTCAAAACTACACTGACAACAAAGGAAATACCAGGCCTATTGTGAGTCAAATAAATAAAACTATCGACAAGTTGTTAATAAAGTGTGGCATCAACGAGAGGTGATTCATGATCAGATGTTAATTTGACTCTTGTTTGAAATGATGTTGTTGAAGGATTACAATCACTCATTAAACTGAGCAAGCAAATCCACAAAATACTTAGGCTAGGAAAGGAAAATCCCATCAGTCTTATGTTAAAACTAAGGACCAAAAAAGTAATGTAAATGGCCTAAGTCTATCATTTCAAAGTTCTGGTTTAAATCATTCGTCAATTCATAGATTAGTGAAAGCATACTTCCTGTGAGAATCAAATCATCCACATAAAGAAAAATTATGAGGACATCAACTTTAAAAAATCTGACATACGAGTATGGATCAGATTGATAACACCTAAAACTACTTTTCAAGAAATTCGTATCAATTTTCTCATACCGAGACCTAGGTGTTGGTTTAAGACCATAAAAGGACTTATTCAAATTGCATACCATACTTAAAGTTTTAGAAGTGATGAAACTAGATGGTGGTTACATGTAAATGTATTCCCAAATATCACCATTTTAAAAATCCCTCTTGACATCCATTTGGTGAATTCCCCATTAAAAAGATGCAGTAAGAGAAATAAGTGTTATTATGGTTTTCATTTCAACAATTGGATTAAAGGTTTTGATGTGATCAATACCTTGTTTATGTATAAAGCCTTTGGCTACCAACCAAGCCTTATGCTTTTCATCCTGTTCATTTGTAGTGAATTTTGTCTAATATAGCCATTTACATCTGACAATATTCTTCCTTGGAGGAAGTGAAACTAAATCTCGAGTGTGACTCTTGATCAAAGAATCATATTTAGCAACCATCGTTTTCTCCCATTTAGGCTTTCCCTTAGCCTCTATATAAGTGGAAGGATCATTTTTGCCTAACCCTTTTTCCATAAGAGTAAATCTTGATCTAGTCTTGCAAGTATTGGATGGATCAAGTAATGTATTTCAAGACATAAATTTTAGGAAAGCTTCAAATTTGTACCCTTTCTAACAATCACAATTAACAGAAAGAAAATTGATTGGCATGCCTTGAACATGAAAAGCATCTTCCACTACATCGTTAGGGATATCAACATTTCCTAACTCAATTACTAAAATACTATTACCATCACCGGTTGAAATTTCCTAAGTCGAGTGTTTTTGTTTGTTGTAAGAGGTGAACAAAGAAGCATTATTAGTCATGTGATTGGTGGCACTTGAATCGATAATCCATTCAAGGGGAGGGGAGAAAGATTTACTTGGATAAATAGAATAGGCAGTGAGAGAAACCTTATTTTTCTTTAGAGGCATGTCTCTTAGATTTAGAAATTTGATTATGCATCTTGTAACAATTATTCTCAACATGGTTTGTTTTTCCATTGCACTTGCATGGTTTCCATTCTTTCTTTTGTGAAGTACCTGCATTGGTATTAATATAAAACTTGTTTAGGGTACTAGAAACATTAGGTCTTGTGCCCTTCTTAGGAACTTTGGAAGGATTCTTCTTTCCATGAGCAAAATGTGCCTTTATGATAAAATTTTACTCTAGTGACAAAATCATGCCCTATTCACAAATTAATCCTTTGCAAAATTCTTCAAATTAGGCTTTAGAGTACCCTTAGACATTTCAATCACTTGATTTCTAGTTTGGATAAATAGATCATAGATTGGATCCAATTTCTTTTCTATTAAAATGATAAGTGTTGTATCATTCTTCCTAAAATTAGCACCACAAATTACTTAATTTTTCATTGTAACTCTCTAGTTCAACAAGAAATTGTCCTTTCCTCTCAAAATATTTAGAATCTAATTCATGAATTTTCCTCTCTAGATAATAAGCAGAAACATCATCATCTTTGTCATACATTGATGCTAGTATATTCCATTCCTCTAAACAATTGTCTTCATATTCAACATGCACATATGGGTTATTAGATATCATTTATCCAATAATGCCCCTAGCTTGTTTACATCACTCTTCCCATACAACCAAATATTTTGCATATGTCAGTTTTGTGATGTCCCCATTGACCATCTACCATAGGTTCCTACCCCTAATAACATCAATTAACTTTTCATTCCATATATTATAGTTAGAACCAGTTAACATAGGAACATTGACTAACTTGTGATGCTATACAACCAAAACTTATAGGAGATTGCACATTTTCTTGGATCTAACCTCAAATATTGGATGTAAAAAATTAGGCAACTTCAAAAAAAAACCCACACAAATTGTGTTAGTGTGAGAAAGTTATGAGGTTTTGAAGTTCCCAAAATAAGGATGAAACCTACCTATTTGACAAAACTATAGATTTTGATAGACTAAAGGGAAATTTTTTAAGAAATCACTTGTAACATTGCAAAGTAGATAGAAAAATGAGCTCGACAAAAAAAATTGTACTACAAATGGGCACCTAAGTTGCAAGATAATGTTGCCACAAAATCACCTCCAATTTTAGAAGTCAAA